>DWGJ01001042.1:0-22640 GCA_018246895.1 Aspitha aspitha aspitha
ACAAAATAAGTAAACTACTGTGGAAATCATCATTTACAAGTAGTGCAACATTAACACAATCGTTAATATCTTTATTAGTTTTGAGTTACATATATACACTTCAGACTATATAAAAATATATAGCCTGATAACACAATTTCTGTGGAAGTATGTAAGGGATTTAATAAGTTTATTCTCTTTAAAAAATCTATAACTACATTTGTAACTGAATCTTACATCTTTTGCTTATCGTAGCTGTTAAGCTTGAATGTTAATCCTATACACCTATTCCCAGTGTAACAACCACAAGCCACTCTGGTTCCAACTACATTATTATCATATTTGCTGATGCAATCAGTCTGTTAAATTTTATTGTAAACCATTATAAAACTAATTATACTGAAAGTAAACAGTGCATGTTTCATTTATAGACACCCAGCGCTTATCATGGATCGTGGAGTAAATAAAGAGAGATAATGTCAATTTGAAAAGTCTTATAAATTTGAATCTATGACATTTTACTACAACTAGTCACTATAATCTTCAAAATTGGTCAGATACAGTGCTTTTCACAACTACAACTGGTTGCTCTTAGATAAATGCATCTGTATCCACATTCTTACAACTGAAACACAAGTTGTTTTAACCAATTGTTAGATTTGTTTTGTTTATGTCACACCATGTTATAAAATATCATACCTTTACAGAAAACATCTCTAAAATGCGAAAAAGATGAGTAAACACTTTACTTACTCTCATCTTGAGACTCATTATTCTGTAATGGAATTTGAAATGATACATCTTCACTTGAATTGTTAATCTGTGAGTTACTATTAACAATCTGTTGCTCCTTCTTTAGCTCATTGGCATTCTTTAGGATCCCTTTTAATTTTTTTTCTCGAGGGGCATCAGTTGTATTGTCAGACGGTCTTTTCACTTTCAGCTTGCCGTCTGTAAAGTTATTTGTTAATACCTTTAATTTCTTTGCTTCCTCTACATTTCCTCGATGTTGTTTACTATTTATGTGTACTTGCCATACATTTTCTGAACGGACTATTGAAGCACATAGTACACAAGTAAGTTGTCCCGAACTATTATACTTTGCAAGAGGGTTGTTTATTTGCAAAGGCTTTTTATCTTTGTTTTTTCGCTCAGCCATCAACCGACGCATTTCGTCTTGAGCCTTCTTTTTTTCAACATGCATCCGGAACGACATTTCCACAACTGCACAATAACAAACTTATTATTAGAGTTTGTATTGCTAATGTGTTTCTCGATTATATTATGAGACCTGTCATGTAATAAATTCTCTACCAAATTGAATATTTATGACAATGACTTTACAATGACGTAACGTAAGTTATTTATTTCGACTTTCAATCTGTCAATTTCACTACTGGTACTGACAGTTAAACCTCAAATGAAATGGTTGCCAATATTAGCATATTTATAATAATCCTTAGCGACTTTTTGAAGTAAAAACTTCTTTAGCCGCGTTGTGCACTTTTTGTGATGAGTATAAAATGGTAAATTCGTGCGTAAGGGGACACGTGGCCGTAAGGCGTAAGACGTGGTTGGATGCGAAGTGAAGATAATATAATAGGGATTCAAATTAAAAAAACATAATATTTAAATAAAGGTTTCGAATCGACAACTTAAATCCACAATATTCGGATAATGGCGTATCTTAGATTTTAAATTGTAGAATAGTGTCAATAATGAAAAAGAGTTGACATTGACATACATATATTATGTATGTTGGTTGTCAAATAATCATGCGTGCGTTCAGAAATTAATATTGCGTAAACAATATATTAATACTAATGGACATGACCACGCGTTGCCGTGGATATAATGTCAAGTCATATATGTCAAATATGTCAAAATCCCGTACCATGATGTTTGTCCGACTAAGTGTTGTCCTATAAGAAAACGTTGATTTTGCAGTAAAAAAAAAAATAGATTATCAATTGAGAAAAAACCTATACTACCTTTTAAGTTGGATCAAATATAGATATGTACAAACTTTCATTTAAATTGGTTCAGTGGTTTCAGAGAATAGTGCAAACGAACATCGTGACACGGGATTTTTACATATAATAAAGATTAGTAAACATCAAAATGCACAACGTTCATATTCATGTTTTCACTTCTGCCGGCACTCCCAGAGTGCAATCCATTGTTTTTTTGTGCCCGTTTTCTGCCGGCATCCTAGCTATCCACGACCGCCGTTATAATTATTTTGTAGAGTTTTGACTGCCAGAATTTCTCGAATTGGTGGATCTTCGCGATGTCCTTACCTTGCGTAACAACAACTTGACTAGAAAAAAGTTTACATTCAAAACTTTATTTTATCCTTGGTGCCGGCTAAAGCAATAAAAAGTTATACATAGGTTTGATACAAAAAGTAGAAAAATCCGCTGCCGGGGGCATTGCAATGGCTTAGGTTCCCAAATATGGCCATTACTAAAATCAGAAATATGCCAGACGTACTCTTGACAGGGATATAGAAAGTTATAAACCAGAAAAGAATCAACTGAAAATAGTTTAGCACGATCCAAGTTAGGGCATCATTTTACTTGGCGCAGGTTGTAAAAACGTCATATTCAAATAGTATACTTTTCCTGATATTAATACGTAAGCCGGATACATAATTATTCAGATGGATGTGTGAATATAGATTTCCAGTAAACGCAAGGCAGTTTCGTTATTGTTAACTAAAACTAAAGCTATTATGTTGATAGTTAAAATTGCAAAAACTGAAATAAAAACTGTACTGGAGTGTGTGCTGCGTTCCTTAATATTTCAAAAAATCATTAACAGTAAGAAAAAATTAAATGCTAATTTATAAAGTTCTATTCTAGAGTTGTAAATCATATAAGTTTATTCTATTTATGCTTATGATTTCCTTGTCTAAACAAATGCCTCGCGTACGTCAGCCGACTAAAGTTTATAACGGCCACATTTTTACAAATTCAAATTCATCCATAGACACCAATATTCTAGCAAATTTTGTCACTTTGATGGGGTGAATTCTGAATTTCTGATAGATATGGTGCTTCAGTTGGTAACAGACACGAAATTTCATAGAATCTTTAATTGAATCCTTTTATTTAAAACTGATTTCAACATAATTTGCATATGTTGTAGTGATTGTGTTATCTGATGCTGCGTGATCATATGAGAAAACAGCGTAAACCTTGTTATATGCCGTCTAAATCGGAGTCTAGGAAATCACGTATTTGTGTTGATTTTCAGTGTTTATTCCGAATGTTCTCATAACGGGGGTCTATTTACGTGCTAAAATGGACATTGATGTAAGTAAGGAGAATATTCAACCTCTGAGAGGTGGTAGGAATCTCTTGCAACTGGGCACAGCATTGCAAGCTCAATCAGATGTTGATGCCCAAAGACAGTTACAATTGCAAAAAGAGTGAGTATTTCATTTAACATCTGTTGTTAATATAATATTTAGTATTATATAAATAATATTTCCTACAAGTCTGTTCGTGCTAAAATTTCTATGGTATGCTATAGACTTATAAATGGTATGGTATGCTATAGACTTATAAAGGCAAGTTATTTAATATTGGTGTGAAGTTTTTTATATGGAACCCAAAATATATACCTTATCTATTTGAAGCCTTACTGAATTTGTACCATAGCAGGTACATTATAGATTGTTTGCAGTAGCAATATATCTGTTAACCGTAGAATTAGCATTAGTAGCATTCCCACCCTCAAGTACCTTTGATTTTGTTACTTGTTGTGTATAAACTTGTCCTTGCTCAGTTTTTCATTACACATAATACTTTTCCAATTGTAAGTTCATACTGAATCTGTAATATCTGTTAAAGATGGACATAACATTATTTTTCAATGTCCACCTACAACATGTTTGTATTGTTGTTATGGGTGTTGATTGGAAAACAAAAACAAACCAGCCATATGTGATTTTAGGGAACATGAAGCAGCTATTGGGCACTATCAGGGTAATGATCCATTAGACCCCTGGTTCAACTACATCCAGTGGGTGGAGCAGTCATACCCTAAACATGGCCATGAAGGTCATATAGATAAGTTAATCAAAGACTGCTTGCAGTTATTCGAAAAAGATGAACGGTATTTTCAAGATAGACGGCTTGTAAAGCTGTGGATCAAATATGTAAGTATATAAATGTTATGTGACACATAATGTGTTGATATCTGTCTGTAATGGTGAGATGAGTGATGGATAGTGACAATGAAGTCAGTCACTGTTTCATTCATATCCCAAAGATTAATTATAACAATTACACATTTAATTAATGATAGTATAGTATAGATTCGATCACATATTTGATCATATATTCGAGGATTCTCTTTAAAGAATATCGATATATAACACCCATATAAGAATTAAGGTAAAGTGCTGACATAATTAGATTTGATAGTTAATAATATAAGATTGTTTTATAGAAAATTTTGCTAAGGGATACAAAAAAATTACATAAGAATAAATACTGCTTTTTACATTGTGTTTTACATTGAGTTTTATCATCATATATTGATACATTCAAGTATTTTCAATAGTTTATTCCAATATTGATGCTTTAAAAAATGGCTTGGACATGAGGTTACTTAAGCATGATTTGTAGTTATTAATCAATAGGATTTCATTGTTAATACTTTTAGGTTATCTACTAAAAGTTTCCATATAATACTGCTTGCTATAATAAAAATTTATTGCGATAGGTTGACTGTTTATCAAATCCTTTGGAGATCTACCAAAGGCTATATAACACTGGTATTGGAGTTGAATGTTCAGAGTTTTATCGCGCATGGGCTTGCTACTGTGAAGAGTCTGGAGATTATAAAAAAGCCAACCAAGTTTATATGTTAGGACTGCAAGCTAAGGCACAACCACTGGATGAACTAGAGCAGGCCCACATGTAAGTCACAAAGTGATGTAATAATCAATTATAGTGCTAAAACATTACAGATAATTTGAATTCTCATAACATTGTACATACTAGTTTTATAACGACTTTTCCTTATTTTCATTTATGCCATATTCTTTAGGAACTTCCAGTTATTCTTTGCACAAAGAATGTTACACGATGATTCTCCCACCAAAAGAAAGGCAGCTTCCGCTTTAGCAGAGACTCGAATGGCCTTGACTTCACTGAAGACATTCAAAAGGCGTAATATTGCAAATGTGCCTGTGCAGAGGGTCGGTGAGAGTATAAAGAATGTAATGCCTGGAGTTATCCGACAACAGACTGGCCATGAAAATAGGTTACCTGCATCTAACATCATGCTTAATGTTTATGAGGTGAGTTATTTAAATAGTTGCATGAAATTGTTTTCAAATGAAAATGATTTTCTATCATGTCTTTTTGCATATTAAATATACAGCAGTTTGTCAGTTTAATAGGAACTATAACCAACTTACCAATACATATTTATAGTTTTTGATTATTAAAGACTATTTTAATATATCACTGAATTGCATATTTTTGTAGTATACATCTGATGATACATGTAACAATAGAAATATAGACACACATTCAAAATAAATAATTTTTATTTTAGGATGCCCCATCAACATCTCGTGCAATACCAGTAGCTGAAGAACCTGGCCCTGTGTCATTGGTACAGGCTTGTAGTAATGTGGAAAACGAGAAAGAAGTTGGTATGTGGACTAACCCCAAGATGAAAATGGTGCACACTCCTGTTGTTCCGCATCAACCTTTACCTTTTACACGTGAGTGTAAATATATTATTATTATTATTTTTTATAAACTATGATAAAATATACATACATACATACATACATATCGTCACGCCAGGTAGAATAGATATAGTTACATACAAACTAAATTATGTATAAGTGCAGGCTACCTTCCCTATCCAAAGGGTAAAAATGGGTACCTATTACTAATTAAGCCTTTGCTGTCTGTTTGTACATCTGTTATGCGACTCTCCCTCTTGCAATGTTTGCAATATGTTTTACTATTGTTGCTATAAAAATCAATACTGATACAAGACTTATTTGACACTCATTTATTTGAATATGTTCAGTACTATATGTTTATTTATTGCATAGTATATGTGAAAGAAAGTCTGTAACCTTTTGAGATCCAGGTATCAAACATAATATGTAATACATCAATGACAAATGCTGAAATTATAAATCAAGTATTAACAAAATTGTAGTTAACATACTGTATTATTATATACATCATGTTGTTAATATTTGTTTCCTCTCATAGCATATGAAGATGAAGATGATGTATTAAAACTACCCACAAACCATCTATCTTACTGTATTGATGACTTGTCATTCAATGTGCCTCTTTGTGTTCCGGACCCTGCAGATCCAACGAAAATTCCTTGTTATAATAAATCACAGGTAAGGTACTATTATTATTAATACATATTTTCCTATCTATGATAATATCTGTGTTATTATCTGTCAATTTGTATTGGGTTCGCATAGCTAAGCCATAACCCCATCTCCTATCAAGGTAAGGCATCTCTTATGATGTCTACAGTAGAGCAGGAAAAGAGTGATGATCATGTGTGACTATTATAGTCTATAATAGCTCTTCTTATTCAAATGTTATTTCCTAAATCTGAATATTCACATATAATAGTTTTTGAGATACTTACTGATGTAATATACAGTAGCACAGCAAACATCTATGGTTAATGGTGATCATTGTAGTTCATAGTCATAGTAACTATAACTATGTTTATAAAGTGACTTCTAAGATTACAAATAATTTGTTAATACTCGAGGACTTAGCTGATAAATAAATCCGTGAAATACTTATTGATTAAAGCTGTGCAATGCTCTGCGAAACTCTATATAGTTAAGCGTAAAACTAAAATTGTTAATGAAAAACTATGACATCTTTTAGGTTTATGTAAATGATAAAGAATATAGCTTAGAAGAAATAAGGTCAAGAAATTACAACTTAGAAAAATGGGCAAAGCCTGAAATAAAAGAAAATATACAACAAAGTTATATAAACCAAACACTTGCCCAGTGTAGTGCTCTAGAGACGTTAGCCAATTGTGCATTAGACCCAGAACAAGACCACCTAGGACATCTAATGCCTCTGACTATGCCAACTTTACAAAATATTACTAAAGTTACAAATATGCATTCACCCGGTGAGCCTAAAGTATTAGTCAATCTAGACTCCAAAGAGTTAAGTGAATTAGCCACCAAGAAAAATGATGAAAGTCAGAGATCACTTGCGACTATGACTGATAAAGAAAATCAAATTGGAAACGAACCTGTTCCTAGCAATTATAACAATGAAAATGATGGTACTAATTTTGCTAGGAACAATCTAATGGAGGAATTTAATAGGAGTTTGATGGGAAATTTACTTGGTGATTCTGTTACTGTTAATACTAAGGAGGCTCGATGGGAACTTAGGAACATATTCAATGATGGACATGATAATGGTAAAGTACATTAGTTTTTGATAAATTCTGTATAATTGTGTTACGTTATAATATGTTCACCAATTTGGCAGTATAGTAAAACAAAATTATCCAAAATTTTCTATTTTAAGATCCTTCAATAGTCCAACCAGTTGTGCAACAATTTGAAGTACCAAAATTTGATATTCATGAAGATAGATCTATAACAATGGCCATAAATACAAAGAAAAATTATGATGTACCTGACTCAAGAAATATACCAGAAGAAAAAGAAAATGCAAACAAGTTTAGTATACCCTCTGCAGTTGCTCCTCAACAGGTATGAGTTTTTTTAGATAACCATCAGTTTTTATACCTTATCCATTTAAACATGAATAATATTTCAACAGGTAAATAAAACCGCATACTATGAGGAACCGTCTTGCACTCAAGTTTTTAATTTCAATATAAAGGATGCAAGCACTCCAAATATGTCACATTTTAAGAAACCTGGAGCTTGTATAGATCAATCAAATAAATTTGCTTCAGTGCCAAAATTTAGTATAGAGGAGAGTGTTTTGGAGCATGTTGATCAGGGAATTGTTAAAAGGGAAGACATTGCTAGGCAGCAGGCAATAGATCAACATGCTACTGTAGATAATCAAGGGGCAGGACTATCAGTTATAATGGAAGCAACACGTGAATATAACAGGTAAAACAACAATATTCAATCATTTCATATTTATAGAAATATCTTAGACATGTATATAACAGGCTTCTGTGTTTATTCACTGTTCAATGTTTGGTGTTCATTTATATTGAATAATATTTTCATGAGCATCATCAATAACTTATTATACTTTACTTAACTTTTTTTTCAGCAAATCTGGGTCTAGTTCCTCTGGCCAATCCATTAGAACTAACTTTACAGGCTATACAACTAATTATGACTCTATGTACAATAATCCCAATGATCCTAATCAACAAATGTCAAAAAGAAGTTCTATGCCTACACAAGCTAGGATAGTTAATGGACAGTTTGCTAGAGTTTATCCTCCAAAACGTGACGCGCTAGAGAACAAGCCAGTCATACAATCGTCCATATCTGTGCCTTATCATTCTCATGACCATCAATACCAGAAACCAACCCCTCAAAATTATAATGGGTACTCACCTCAACGGACTATGCACCCTCAATATGTACAGAATTACAATTATCAACAAGGCTATTCAAACAATCAAGTTAACCAACAAGGCTATGGAAGTCCAAATTCTAATGCTTACCACAGTCCTCAACATGCCGAAATGCAAAGTCCTCACAACATGAATCAGGCAGTCCCTCCCGGTTTCCAAAGCCCCACCTACTCCAATCAAATGGGATATCATAGTCCTGGCCATGCTATGGTAAGCCCTCAGCATAGTTATGCAGGTCGTCAAGATTATCATTACTCTAGTCAAAGTGAAAGACATGTTTATGTTAACCAACAACAGCAGCAACAACAACAGCAACAACATCAACAGCAGCAGCAACAACAACAGCAACAGCATCAACAGCAACAGCAGCAGCAACAACAACAACAAGCCATGGCCGTTTTCCAAAGTCCTCCACACCAAGTACAATATCAGAGCCCTCAATACTATCAGAGGTCACCTCAAGTCAACCCAACACCAAATCAATATAATCAACAAAACTATCACAGTATTCAAAATCAGTATAATAATGTTAATATGTATCAAAATACAACCCATTCAAATGCCTCAAATTATAATGCTGTTCAAAGTCCATACAGACAACCTTCCAAACAGATAGAAAATAGTCAACCATATGCAATGTCATTTCATGTTTATCAAAGTCCTCAAGCAACCCAAAGTAATTATCGCAGACCAGCACCTGCAGCGCATAATGTAAATATGGTACAGGGGCCTTACCATGAACAACAGATGAGACAAGAGGCCATAACTAATGCAACAATCAATAGTCAGGAGGTCAATGAACTAGTTGATGCAAATGCTGCCAATAATGTTAGTCCCCAATCTAAAGTCCAGAATAAAAGTCCTGCTTCAGCACTAAGAAATATCAGGCATGATCAGCCTGTTCCCAAAGCTTGCCAAAATCCAAATGACATTGGTTTTTCCAATCAATATCTTAATTTTATTTCGAATAGGAATGAACCCAAGGATAATGCAAACACACCCAAATTTACGAATAGTCCAAGTATATCACAAAAGATGCATAAAAATTTGTATGTATCAAGTCCCGAACAAGCTCAGATTCCACCTTCATCTGGTCTATCGGATTCAGACAGTAAAGATGGAATGACAGCACAATCCGCTACACCAATCCAATCTGCTAAAATTTCTCATACTGCTGAAAAGTCTAAGGATATTTCAAAGCGCCAACTGGACTTTGAACATAGAGTCGATATTCAATCAGAAGACAGCAGAGATTCAGTTGGGAAAGAGAGTAGGATTTCCTCAGTTTATTCTCGACAGTCTGATTTTCACTCTGATGGTTATGGAATGGATGTTGACAGTGAAAACTCTATGGAATGTGGAGCTTTTAAATCTACCCACTCCATTTCATTAGTGGAAACCAGTGATATATCTAGACCGGCAGAGATTGATTTCCCTGCAGTGATTGATCCATTTAATAAAAAAATGTTAACTTCATTATTGGAATATGTGAAATTCCCAAATAAAACTCATGCTGATGGTTATGTAGAATTGAGATCTATTCCCAAATTGCAAACTGCTACAGTTATGACTTTTGGAAACAATAAGTATTCAATTGAAAAACAGTTAGGAAAAGGAAATTATGGTGCAGTATTCTTATGTATGGACGTTCATATGAACAAATCAGTTGCAATCAAATATCAAAAACCTAGCAGGCCTTGGGAATTTTACATTTGTCAGGAAATAAAAGCAAGAATAAAAGATCCATTCATGGTAAATATTACTTTCTTTATTCTGTAATATTTTTCTCTTTGTATATTTTTGTAATAATTTCACTTCTGTATTCCAGCTTCCGGGTTATATGGATATCACAACAGCTTTTATTGCTGACAATGCAAGTCTATTTGTGTCTGAATACTCAAAATATGGATCTCTCTTAGATGTTGCCAATAAAGTTAGAATAGCTACCTCAAAGTGTATAAATGAGTTTATTGTGATCCTTTTGACGTCAGAAATGTTATCAATAGTTCACTACCTTCATAAAGCTCAGATTATACATGCTGATATTAAACCAGACAATTTCTTATTAATGAAGATGTAAGTAATAATGTTAATTTTTACAAACTTAAGAATAGGTATATAAAAAAGCATTTGCATGCTTGAAAGTGATTGTTGCAATGTTTTGCACATGTCATTTATGCCAGATGTTTTTTTTTATGTGAATGTTTACTCAAAGATTCATGTTAATGCCAGTCTATGTCTATTACAGACCTACACAGGAGTGGAGGACCCCATCGTTACAGTTAATTGATTTAGGGTGTGCAATAGATATGTCTTTGTTTCCAGAGGGGACAACTTTTAGAGAGGTTTGTACTTTTTCCTAAGTGAGATAGTGTTTTTGTTTTATAATATCTATTGCTGTTGTTATGTGCGAAAGCTTAATTTTCCCAGAATTACCTTTAAAAATAGGTCTTGTAGCCTTGAACCAACTTTTAAATTATTCTATACAATTTCTAAGAACTCTATCGAGTCGTAAATGTAGTGCATGCCGAGAGTATCAAGGTTTGTGACCCCCTAGCGTTTTATCCTTAATTTAATAATGTAATAAATATTGTATTGTGAAATTAAACAATGTTTTTACCTTCACAGTTAATTTCAACAGAAGGTTTTACTTGTACTGAAATGAGGGAAGGTAAACCTTGGACTTACCAGACAGATCTGTATTGCTTAGCTGGAACTATTCATGTTATATTGATGGGAAGCTATATGAAGGTTGTCAGTCGCTTAGGCCAATGGAATATAGACAAAAAATTACCAAGGTATTGATAATAATTTTGTTACTTATTGATTTTTTTGAGCTACATAATCGGTTTAGTTTTCTCTAACAACTACATAGTACACATGTCATCAAAGGCTGTTTAAATTTAAATAATGTTATCTATTTTTATCAATTAAAAACATTCTGTTCATTTCTTTCTCCTATATTTGTGTCAGACAAAAAGTGATTCAGAAGACATAATACATTTTTTCAGGTATATGAAAGTCAGTTTGTGGGACAAGATATTTACAACATTATTAAATGTTCCCGATTGCAGCAGCCTACCAGACTTAATGGATCTTAAAAATGAAGTTGACAGTGTTTTACGTGAAATTGACGGTCTTGGCTCTCAACTCCGTAATTTTGCTAATGTGCTTAAGTCTAGATAAATCAGAGGGCCCAAACTGTATTTATTGCATTTAGGTGTTACGGCGACTGTAAAAATTAGATACATCTGTATTAATTAATTATAGTAATAAATATTTTAAGTTTGAATTCTTTGGAACCTTTATGAGATCTTATATGCTGTTCTGCTAAAATACACAATGAATATAAAACAAAACTAAAATATTTAGTATCATCCCTTGTTGTGTTTAGTTAAAATTGTGATATTGTACTGTTTAGTTTTTTTTGTTAGTAAATATAAAATAGTGGCTTAGATTTATCTTGTTAGCTTTGATGTTGAAACATCTTTGTTTCATTTATTTTTGTACAATATATAAGACTTGCACACTTCATATTTTTGTTTGGATTGTAATGAAAAAATAAAAGTAAAAGTACTTGGTTTGAGAAGGTTTTAATGACATTAACATTTTTCCCTATAAAAAATAAAACAGCAGATGATTATTTTGTTGAAGCAATATTTCTCTATGTATGTATTTATAGTCACAAAATGCAATGGTGGTGATAGTCTAGAGTGACATGGGGTTCAAACCTTAGCTATATCTTTATACAAAGGTGAATTGTCACTCATTATCACGGTGCAAGAAAACATTGCCAGGGAACCTACACTTTTGAGAACTAAAATATTTTTGACTACCTGCTACTGGTGGGTTCGCCTGCCTGATCAAAATAATTTATTTTATTCACATCATATGTCAGAAGTATCCTGTCACTCTCCAGCCCTTTCTCCAAACCCAATATCTCAGATTTAGCAGTCTGGGTCTCTGAGCACTGGATCAAGAGGCCGGTCAATGAAATAGAAAGCCTGAGTAGAAAGTGGCCATTTACTCTTGTCATTAATGGTCGTTGTAAAAACAGATGCCATATAGGTTTCCACTATTTGACAGTTTACCACAGAAAAGATTTAACAAGTTTCATCTGACTAAAAGTGTCTACTAAATGTGGATGGTAACCTGCATTCTTTGGGACAACCAAGGAAAGAATTGAACTAGGTGAAGATGTTTCAGAAGCATATTTTCAATTTAGTGTATTATATTTTAAAGTGCAGATGATATCTTGGAACTATGAGTTCTTATTTCAAATAGTTAAAAAACAATCTAAAAATTTTATTTCTTTTATTAACATAGGTACTTGTATATATAGATAAGACATTACACCAAGTTTCAATTAGAAAAGTGGAAATTAATAAAAACATTTGGACACATTATGTATTTTGAAAAATAATATTTTTTGATTTCTGTTATCAGTATCAATATTAAATGAAACATAATATTATTACTTAACAACTCCCAATCTAAGTTTCTTTCTTTCCAAATATTCTTGCACATTATCAACCTTTCTCTTATACAGCACTTTAATGGAATCCTGAGTATTAGTAACAATATTAGATGTTATGGAAATTGTTTGGAAGAATGGTATTTTCTGAACATAATTAAGAATATCTTGGACATTCTCAGTTATCTTATATTCTGCTATTTCACAATGAACATCAAAGTATACAAACAAGGATGAATTGCTCAATTGAATAGCATTGGGAAATTCATCTAAATCAAGAGTTCTTATTAACTTATGATTAAAATGTTTCTCTTCAGTACTGATGGTGTAAATAAATATTTTTTTCACTAAATGTACTGTAGTTGCAATTATACTGTAACTGTCACTTGCTTTCATAATCGTGAAATGAACTATTGGCAGCCTCTCAACTTCTAATCCTTCACTATCCATACACTTTTTAAATTCATTTTTTAAGTTTTCATCATTTGCATCAAAATGTGTATCTATAGTATAGCAGAGGCTACCTTTTTCATAATCCCAACACTTGATGGTTCCATCTCCAGATGTACTCATCAAATATTTATTGTTGTGCGGCAAAAGATCCAGATTATTCACGAACTCTTTATGACCCAAACAATAAGTATGAATATTGTAAGTGTTAGGGAAACAAGTGACTCTTATCTTTTCATCTCTGTCTGATGTAATAATGTATTTTCCATCTGGTGTTTGTACAATATCTAATAAAATACTTAAGTGTCCCAATATTTTGGATCCAGTGTCTTCTTCAAATATATTATAAATCAACCCGTCTCCAGTTTTATCTGCCACAAGTATATGTGTATTTTTGACATTGAATCTGATTTTGCTAGCACTTCTTGGCAGAAGAAACACTTTTTCTTGCTTTAACGTTGGTAGATTATAGATAATTATTTGTTTCGAGATGGAAGTCAATATAGCCAGATATTTGTTATCAGATGAAATAACTATATCAGAAATTTTATCATCTTTCTGTGAGTTTGTGGTGTTTATACTAATTATCTTATGATTTTCACGATCATAACAATCAATATGGAGGCCCTTAGTTGCTATAATAATGCTTTGATTTATTGCAATTGAACTCATGGTGCTAGTTCATTTTTATAAATGTCGGATTAGAATTAAATTGATTTGCTTACTCTAATAACCTTAAATACTGCTAAATATACCCGAGTGGTATAACCTCCAATATTGGTTTGATTTATGGTAAGTAGACAGTACATGTAACATTGACATTGACACTTGATAGATGTTTGATCTGCATTGTTTTTCATACATTATCTCTATGTTTTTTTTACGAAATAGTAATGTTTAAAAAGTCATGAACTCTACCTTAGCCAAACGATAAAAGTATAAACAATATGCGAATATAATCTGTAAGTTCAAATAACGTTCCTATGCAATGAAAATTTTATAATTGGTGCATCGCGTTTATAGTTTTATGTATCTAAGTCTAAAATTAAAAGTGTGAATTGCGTTAATGAACTTTCATTTATCTGTCAAACTGTCAATGAGACATTGGACAACAAAACATTTTGTGCTAAGATTTTCGAGTTTAACCTCAATTGAAAATTCAACATCTTTCTATCGTAATAGTTTTGTTACCGTAATATAATTGATAGTAACATAACATTATGGTGACTTCATGGAGTCCAGACAAGAAGCACAGTGATGTAGAAAGGTTATTTATTAATATAAACTTTTTACTATTTAAGACTTCATAAAGGTAATATTTAATGGTAATGGTAAGGTAATCTTAAATGAATAAAGAAATGACATAATATGCGCAGAAAAAAATAGGTCATGTCCTCACTGCTTATATACATTTTAAATTTAACTGCTTATATACATTTTTAAATGTGGATATGACTCCTTATTATTTGTATAGTAGTTGTTAATAGAATCCTAAATATTTCCTATTGTGCCCTAAATCATATTAGTATATAGCATACGCTGCTATATACTAATGCAATGTTATGTATGTATTATTATTTATTATATAGTTATAAAAAAACATCATTTGTAACTTCAGGTGGATTTGTATATATCCTGCATATTTGAACAGCAAGAAAACTCTAGCACAAGGCCGCCGGCTTCCTAGAACTCAATGTGTGGAGAATCCCACACATCAGGAGATCCGAGATGTGCTGCTTTCTGCGGGTTTGCATGTTGGAGTAGAGAACAAACTGTACCCGCGAGAACGCAGCAAGGTATTACATTTTATATGTGCACAGTATAGCTTTATAACTTCCATGGTTTTTTTGGACTGTTTACTAGCATATTGTTGCTTAAATTATTAGCTAAGCAATGGAGGACCTTAATAATTTTTATTTCTGCAACATCTTTAAATTTCAGAAAAATAGTACCTATCTTCATATATTAAATAACCATACTCTGTAATGTTTCAAAATATAACAACTGACCAGGATATTTTAATATGTTTCTTTGATTCTATTAAACAAGATTTTTAATCAATTGAAAATGGGTATTAATATATGTTTTTGTATTAATATCAATGTTGTCTATTTCAAATTACTTAAATATTACCTGTAAAATGCCCTGTTTATTAACTGTATAATGTAAGTTGCAATCTCTTTTTTTTGTTTATTTCAAATATGTTTAGCTATAATTGTGATTACTGAGTTTTGATTATATTGAGAAGATAGTTGTTCTGGATTTTTACAACCTCATAAAATGTGTATGTGAATATTTGTCTTATAATTTCAGGAAATTTTGTTTCGGGGGAGGATACGTGTACAAATAAAAAATGATGATGGTACATTAGTCAATTCGGATTTTCCAACAAGGGAGTCTATCATGAGATTCATCGGGGTATCGATACCCAAGTTGAAAAATCGCCAGAACAGGTACAACTTTACATTGTTTAACTCATATCATGTTGAGCTAAACCAGAATCTTTATAATCTTTAGTAGTAGTTAAAAGAAAAATACTCTGCGCAGATGATTGTGTTACAAAAATGATTTATTAAAATGTGGCTTATCAGATATGTTGCAGACACCCTTTAATTCAAAATGAAATCCTTCAAGTGTTACTCTGTAGTGGCATTGGAGAGTTTTCTGTCATTAATAGGATAGACGTGTATATAATTTTAAATTAAAAACGATGATAAGAAAACAAGCACAAATTTTATTTTTTGAATAGAATAAAGGAAAGTTATGTATGTTTTTAAAAAAAATTCCAGGCCTGCCGATCAACAACAGCAAACTACAAGTCAGGCGGCTACAAAAAGTAAAGGAAAGAAAGGGCGTCGCTAAAATATATTTTTATAAAAACTGCCCATATGAGAATTAAAATGATCAAAATGTTATAGGTGTTTTATTTCTAATGACAAAATCATGAATGAATTCTGTAGGCTTTTTCAGATAATTTGTTATCGCCATTCACATCTCTTGCAATACTATATCCATCATATATCATTACAATCTTCTGTTTATCATGAACGGTATTAGATGGGGGTGTGCTATCGTCATCCACTCTCAATATTTGATTTGTTCTACCAAGTTCTTTATCTTCTGAGGCCAGTGAGCCATCTCTGTCAAAGACTCGCCGATTACTGGAGATATTGTATGTGTCATTGATGGAACTTTCTTCAGGGTCTTGGATTTTCCATGATAGTTCTGTAGTCTCTTCTTTGGATTTATATCCTCGTAATCTTGTATTAGATTGTGATAAAAGTTTTCTGCTTTTTGTTTCGTTGCTTCTAATTTCGAACTTATCGTATCTTTTAAATTGATCGCCCTCTCTTCTATCATTTGCATAGGTTTGAGTGGTCGAGATAACGTCTGTTTCAAAGGTAGTTTCCTTGAATTCTGTGTTCTCGGTAATAAATCCATTTCTTCCGATTGTTCCGCAAGATCCGTTGCAACTTGCATCGTCTCTTGTATCACCGTTGGTATTTCCTTTATAATTTTCTGTATAGGATTCCGTTTCTCCTGTTCTGGAATTATTACTTTCATCACTTCTATTATACCAGGCGATATGTCTTTCAAAGTTTCTGTTATATGTGGCGACGCCTCTCTCACCGAATCCATTATGGTCTCTCCAACTGCTAGTGGAATTTCTTGGAGGTAATAAGGATAAGTTCTTATTCCGTCTGAGAGGGCTGACGTTATCATTGAAAGAATTATGGGAGGTCGTGGAGGGAGTCTTGGGAATGTTGATAGTTTTCGCTTTTGAAGGGATCTTAGCGGTGATAGACGAGGTAGAAACAGTTGCCTTTTGTCCCTTTTCTGGATCTCTAGTTTTATATTTGGATCTATAAGTACATGAACATTCTTCACTTCCTGATATGGGTTGATGTCTCTTGTAGTATTGGTCCGAGTAATCGTTTTCCCCTGAGCTTGAACTAAGTATATTATTAAACAATACACTGAGACTTTTAAGAATCGGAATGTAGTTTCTATTAAATTTTTCATCGTTAATTTCTCTCTTTGTTGTCGTATTTATACGCCTGTTACGAGGTTTATAAGAATATTTATTTTTTTTGGGTCTCAGCGGGGTTCTGATTTGGAATGTTTTTTTATACTTCAGTGGCGATACTAACTTATTTGTAGGGATGACACTTCCTGTAAATGATATTAATATCAGTATTATTAAGAATCTAAAAAACGTATAATCAACGTGCGGTCATAGTTTACTTAGTTGAAGATCATCATGTGAGAAATGTAGGTACGTGATCACCTGTTGTGATGTGTTTCGTAAGTAAAGATAGTGGTAATTTGCGGCTCTTTGCATCCGTTTCCTTTACTGAAATTAAAATAATTCGTATATAACATACAATGTGTAAGTAGGTATAAGTAGTTTTTTAATATTTAGGTACATAAAACTTTTTACCGTTCATTGTTCATAATTTAGATACATTCAAATTTTACAATTATTATGAAGTCAAATATGATATGCTGATGCTAATGTAACTCGTACATGTTATATTAGCATCAGTTACCTCGAAGATTTCTAAGGTCGCATTTTTGTACTGTTTAACAGTTTTACAGTTAAGTCAATTGTTATGATGCCAGAAATATTCAATTTATAGCTTCTAGTAAATATACAGTAAACACATCATTTTAAGAATTCTCGTATTAAGTAATTCATACAAATACCTGAAGTTTTTAATCCGGTGTGTTGTAACGATGCGGTTTTCTCTTCTGCCTTTATAATGTCGTTTAAGGAGATTGGTTTAGACAGCAAAGCTGAAAAATTAAATGATTGAATCAACTATTAGATTTGTCTGGTTATTGATCAGATACCTAGTTACTACATGCAAAAATTGTGATGTTTCCCTTGATGTTAGACTTTTAAAACCTTTTTGGTAGCCACTACTACCAGAAATATGTGTGGATTTACACCATTCAGACCGAGCGCAACTTGTTTCAATAATTACGGCGTACAACTAGGTTTGCTTTGGCAGTGGGTACCTTAAGAGCATTACGATGCCCCGGGCAGGTTTAACATAGCAATTATATAGATTCATAGATATAATTATTTCTAAGATCAGTTATAAGTACGTACTTACAAGGAATAAGGAAACAATTAACAAGAACATAGCAGCAGTATTTGGATATTTCCATTTTCGACCATTTTCACTCATTTAACACTTATCCAGCAATTATAAACATCTTATTGAGTCAATGTTGCATCGTTACTTATATTTATAATCTTTTATAATTACAACTCAGCATATTCTAGCGAAAGCGCCAGCACGTACGTTTGTTACCTACATATAGATACATTATATATGTATGATTGATTCATAAAACCGATATTTTAATTATAAACATTACAAAATTTTTATAGCACTGCATAATTATTATATATTGCACGTCTTAATCAATATAAATATTTTTGTGCTATTGAGCATCATTATCTGTAAATCTGTATGCTTTTGTGAACATTAAAATTAACCATGGTACCTATTGCAGTTGGAGGAGTCATGTGTAAATTAGATGTAGGTAGGTAGGTAGATTTGATTTTATACAAAACAGTTGTGAAGAAGTGAAAAGTGGGCGCACACCTTTTTTATATCACGGAATGTTAAATTGATAACCCATTAGGTATTTTCTACCCATTAATGATTTGTGTATCTTACCTGTGTATTTGTATGTTTTTAAGAGTTCTTAATTATCTACGACGTTATAACCTTACCGGGCAATAAATTATCGCATAAAATTCTAGGTAATGGTACTTTTATACGAAATGTTTCGATAAATAATAAAATAAAGGCAGTAAAACAAAGAAGTCGTAGCGGGGTTGGGCCGTCGTTAAAATATTACGATCGTCCAATATCGGAGGACGAAATCTTTAATCGGAGATATGAGTTTTACGTAGAACTTAGTGGGTTCTGTGGTGACTCGCGCAAGTAAGCAGATAAGCCTTACAATTTTAGGATGAGTATTTTTACTTTGAACTGAGACTGTACCCCGCTGCGGAGTCAGCTACAGCCAAGTTTATTAAAGTAGGTATGCCTGCTGTTCACAAATATTGAGATAGGACGAGAAAGTCAAAGGTCTATGTTCATGTTATTTTTTATGTCTTACTTTTAAGATATACGAGTAGGTCTAATAGATAATAACATTTAGCTTTCGTCAACATTTTTCTCATAGGTACCTTCGCATTCACCTACTCTATTTTTACGCCTTAAGCGGCTTAGGTAAAGAATCCAAATGTAACCTGTTTGAAGCAGTGATCTACATTCGACGTAATTTTTTTTGACGTTTATATCTCGCAAAATTAGGCATATAGGTACCTTATTATTCAAGATTTAACGCTTAAAATTCGTTTGCTCTTGGTTAATTAATGGGATTGGATAAAAATAGTGTTGTTGACCCTACATAATATGTACTGAATTTGTAATCGTTATGAATACCTATCTATAATATTATTTCGTTATAAAATGTAACGGATATTGATTCAATAAAAAATGCGCTTTCAGACTACGGCAGAAAAGCTTCTGACGTTCAGATAGAACAGATATAGATATTGCGTAGAATTCTCTAAAAGCACTCACACTCTAAAATGCCAAACTATGGTAAGGTTATACCGGAATATATTTTCATTTGTTTATATTTGCGTAAGAACATGGGACGTTGAAGCTCAAAACGTGGGCTTTTAGTTGTTTTTATGGAGTCGATCGAGCTAGCATTTTATGTTCCGGCCGATAAAGTGGTTGTTCTATTTGTACGCAAATCCGAGCCCGGCGGCGGGCGGTTCAGTCGGCGCTAGTGGACGGTGCTTCCTCAGTTTACGGTCGCCTGCAACTCGCAGTTAGCATCGCTGTCGCCACGCCTCGTATACTACGGATTTATTTACATAGGTATTGGTGTATAGTTGAGATCTTTGATTTGGCTGAACTGGAATTGTTCTTATTCCCTTTCATTGCATGAATTTTCTTCTATGTTTTATTTCAGTGACAGTTTGTGTGGATATGCTTTACCTAGGGACGGACGGATCGGATCACATTCATATCGCACATTCAACGCTACAGATTGACACTAGAAGGGAGTAGTTGATTTCGTCTGACTATCTCCAAATAAGAATGGATCCGTCGAGGGCTGTAAATTTTTGCCGATAGGTTCCACGCGAGGAATTTACTTCAGGCCGGTTTATTTGCACTAGTCAGGCATACTATAGTAGATACATACCTCACAATTGTGTATCATACGCTTCTAATAGCACATAAACACTCTTTTATGCATGTCTTCGTAAAAGAAAAATGAATACACTATTTGTGTAACTGATTTAATTACTTGCATGTATATCCTTTAAATTCTCCAATATCGGTATCCTAATAATGGATAGAAACCTGTTTTACTGACATTGACTTTAGATTGCCAAAGTTATAAAATCGGGTTTAAACCGTTGGTTATTTTCGTCCAATATCAAAATCTTTGCCAATAAACGCTATTTTATGGACTCGCCGCTCGAGCGCTCCACCGTTCCGAATGGGTTAGCATTTTATGTTGCGACTGATAAAGTGGTTGTTCTATTTGTACGCAAATTATAGCAGTTAGTTAGAGTGTTGTGATATTTCCGAACACTGCGAATTTATTCAAGTTCAAATATAATATACATATTAAGAAACCCGAACCCGCTACATTTCTTATACGAGTATATAGCGGATAGATGTTACTAATGTTAGCATTAGATAGGTACTATGGAATTATTAAATTGCATATTTAATTGGATCACGTATAGTTAGAATTACTCATAGAATATATCATTGTAAAAAAAGAAATCAATTAATAGGTTTTTCATGTAAGTATAAAAATAATTTTGATTGGAGTGCTTGAATTAATTATGTTTATGAAGCATTTCAGAGTCATACTGTTTAGTAGTGTTTGTATTGGTCAATTTAGATGTGAATGTTATGGTAAATTATAGTTACCGACTACCGGTAAAGAAATAGTTTATTCGGCTCTCACAAATTACAAAGAACAAGTCTGTAGTTATTATCAATTCTGGAAGGTGTACTTGAAGTGAAAAGTTTATTAGAACCTATTTCTGTCCAAAATGTTTTTAATCCTATCTTAACTGTACTGACTTTGCGTTGGTGAGAAGTATTAAGAATTTTCCAGCAACTTCACTTTATCCTTTCGTTTCGTATAAGATTGCGCCGAAATTGTATTATATTTTGTATAATTTTGTTTTCTCAAGATAATTTTATTTTGAACTGCCGAGATTTGCTCAATTTTGCCTGCGAAAGATCCAAGTTTATGGTTAAAGCGAATAATATCGAAAGCAATGTATCTAAACAAGCCGAAACGCTTCTCGGCGAGTCTTACCGCTGTAGCGATAAACGGATTTGGGAGGGACGATATTATTCGGCCGTAATAGAGTGATACTTCTTCAGGATCATTCGGGTAACTGATGGCACTATTTGGTTTTACCATAAAAAGTAATGACATCATGTTTGCGGTATCAAAATATAACGCACACATAATTTGTCTCGTCAGTTATTAGGCGCGGATTGTTGTTTTCCGTGAGAAAATCGTATCCGCATATATATTATTATGGTAATTTTTTGCGCATTTTGTATATACAAACATATTTCTACAAACCATTAATTACCTACTATTGTTTTTAGTAAGATTTTGTTATTGTTGAAAGAAACGTGCTTATTACTTCATTAACTGAATGCGTATGAATATTATTATTACAAGTAGCACGTTCTCAATAATATCGATGCTCACGTGTCTGTAGATTCGGCGATGGTGTGTCATACAATAAGTATGAGACGTAAAGTTTTATGGGCTAATAGTAATGTAGTTTTTACTATGCTCTGATGTACAAAATCCATTGAAATTGAAGTTAATATCATGCCGGTTCCCACAATTTAATGTAGATTCATGAAAAAATATAACAATTACAAAAATATACCCGACTGTGTTTCAATCTCTTGAGAGAACTATATTTGAAAATAAACTAGCAATACTTCTTATTAAACATAGTAATGTAGTTTTTACTATGCTCTGATGTACAAAATCCATTGAAATTGAAGTTAATATCATGCCGGTTCCCACA
>DWGJ01001043.1:0-22626 GCA_018246895.1 Aspitha aspitha aspitha
CCGAACGGGTATTGTAGAACCAGTTGTCTTTGACCCATGTTAATTTTTCAAATAAGTATACAGGTTCTCTAGTCTTAATAACACCGAATATTAGCGTGGCATAGTGAAGTCGCCTGCGGAAGTCCATTTTTAGTATGTTGGATCTGTTAATGTAAGGGGTCACGTGAGCGCGTGCTGGGATGTTAAAACAGAACCGTGCGCAGGCGTTTTGCACACGTTGAATAACGTTTTTAGTCCTCACCAGCAATCGTGGTCCTATGAGGGTGTCTGCATAATTAAATTTGGACAAGATTAGAGAATCACACAGAGTAATACGCAAACTAGGACTTAGGTAATTCCGGATTTTATATAAAACTTTAAGTCTGTAGAAACAATTACGGGTAATCTCTGCAATATGCTTTTCAAACCTGAGATTTTCGTCAATGACTACGCCTAAATTTCTAGCTTCGGTTACTCTTTCAATTTTCTCACCATTTATAGAAATAACCGGTTTTTTTGCACTAATTGTTTGGACCTGCGTAGGTGTTCCTAATATCATGTATTTTGTTTTTTTCGGATTTAAAGCCAACGCGTTATGCTCAGACCATAGAAATATACGGTTGAGATCTTCATTTAAGTTTTTTATTGCGGTGGCAGTATCACAAGGCTTAAAAGAAGTATAGATTTGCAAGTCGTCGGCATAAATGTGATATTTACAATGTTTAATAGCATTAACGACATCCGCACTGTAAAGGATAAATAGAACAGGGGCTAAAATACTACCTTGCGGGACTCCGCGATTAACATGTCGACTCTGTGATAGATGCTTGTCACTACTGTCTTTCCTTGGCAATTCGACCTGCTGATAACGATGCGCGAAGTAGCTATCGAACCACCTAATAGCGTCCGACCCGATTCCGTGGTATGACAACTTTGAAAGCAAGAGGGGAATACTTATCGTGTCAAAAGCACGTGAGAAATCTAATAGTGTTAATATTGTACCTTCCCCGGCGGCCTGTGATGTTAACACGTCATCCACCACGTCTATTAAAGCCGTAGTGGTGCTACGCTTCTTCCTAAATCCCGACTGATGTACTGGTAGTACATTGTTGGTCTCAATATACTTTAATAACTGAGTACAGGCGGCCTTTTCTACGATCTTTGATAGACAAGGCAAGATACTGATCGGTCGAAGGTCAGAGATGGTAACCGGGTTATTTATTTTTTGTATAGGCCTGACTAGGGCTTGTTGCCATAACTTAGGGTAAGTGTTTGAATCGAACGATTTGTTAACAAGTGCTGTTATCGCGGTCAGACATTCTGGTACCAGGAGCTTTATCATATCTAGGCTTATTCCATCGCATCCTATCGCGTTGGATCGAAGAGAACCTAGAATTTTTTTTACATCACATTCCGTCACTGATTCAAATTCAAAAGGAGTCCTAGACGTCTTATTAAATTCAAAGAATGTGAGTAGAGAAATAGATACGTTTTTTCTACCAGGGACATTTAGAAAATTATCATTTATTGCATCTGGATCTTGAAAATGAACTGGTAAATAGTATTCTGTACTTTTTATTTGTACGTGGCGCTTGATGTGCTCCCACATTTCCTTAGGTTGTCTTGTTTTGCTGTTTACATAGAATTTGAAGTAAGCTATTTTCTCTGCTTCTATGGCAGTATTAACAATTTTTTTTAGGTCTCTATAATATGTTTTGTGTGATTCAGACTTGCTCTTACGAGCTCTGACCTGCGCTTCGTCACGTGTTTTCATCATGCATCGAATATTATAAGTAATCCACGGAAAGTTATTGTAGTCCCTAACGTATACAGTTTTTATAGGCGCGTGCTCGTTAAATATACTTAAGACTGCCTTATTGAAAGCCATGAGCGACTCATTTACGTCCTCAAACGATACAGTAGCGGACCAGTCTACTTTTCGAAGATCTCGGTCAAACGAGTCATGATCGATACTTTTTAATGATCTAAACGTAATCCATTTTGGTACCGCACGTACCTTAGGGAAGTTCAGTTCACAAGTAACTATAGCGTGACTACTTAAAGCCGCTATATGGTCTACTTGTATGCTGTATACCGGAACGTCGGTGCAGACTACGTCTATCAGAGTCTCACTACTTTCGGTAAAATGCGTAGGGGCTTCAACGCGCTGGCCAAGATTATTGCAAGTCAGGAAGTTTGAGAACATGTTAGCATTATTATTAGATTTATTTATGACATCAATGTTAAAATCTCCCAGCAGTACTATGTGGTCATACCGAGTGAAGGACCCCAGAGACTCACTCAACGCATCGAAGAATAATTGGACGCTCAGCCAGGGAGGACGATAAGCTGTACCCACGAGAAGCGATTTTCCACTTATCTTTACGCTTAACCACATTTGCTCCACTGCTGGATACGGGGGGTGCTGCAATATACGTACCGGGATGTCTTTCTTAAAATAAAACCCAACTCCTCCTCCGCGTTCGCGAACTTCAACAGGCCGGGGAATATGCCGCAAACGATAACCCGGGACAGACGGCGACAGATTATGACTACTGCATTTCCCGAACATCCCACGATTGCCATGGTTACATACAGTCCACCCAATGTGTAGTGTAAAGCTGGCGGTGGGGGTGGGAACTGCAACCAGTGGGGGTTAATTGAAAACAGATAGTCGTCAGTATATAGACCATATCGGTACCAAGAATCCGAAGGCCACAGCACTTTGAATCTCGTCACCAATAAATGCATATCGCTTTTCTTCTCATTAAGTGTCTCAAATGAAAGATTCGTACGTAGACCGTCAGTATTTCTTTTGTTGCGTTCTTTATAAATCTTCTCTTTTAAACGCGAAGCATTTTTAATTCTTCTCCGTTTTTTCCATTGTTTTAAATTATTTAAACAAGACCACAACAACGCATATTGACTTCTCAAAACATTACTGTAATATAAACGATGAATAACACTGGGATTAAACTGCCCGACATCGAATGTTTTATTAACGACCGCACCGTTTGTATCTGTTATAAACGTATTAATATTTACACAGCATACTATCATAGGAATTAATATTAAGATTACTTTAATAATTAGAATCATTTGTACGATACAATAACACTAGCGACAGCGGCTGAAGCACAACCGTTTTCAGTGCTTTCAGAGACAAAATGCTCCTCCCGGGCGTTACTATACTGTGTAGAGATACAACACACACCGTTTACGAGTGGCATGTCCACACAGGGAAAACATATATAAGTCCCGAGACAAATTGTTAATAATTTACAACGTGAACAGATGAATATGTTAAAGTTTATGGAAAACACGTGTAATGTTGAATATGTGCAGATAATAAACATCTTCTGGAGACTATCCAGAGTTGCCAAAGTTGTAATCTACATATACAACGAAATTGTAATTGAGCCGCATATTATTTGTTTTGGAAAGATCAATTCTAACAATCTAATAACAATATCTTATAATTAGGTCTGTCTTGTGAAAAAACCTTTCTTATGAAAACATCATAACTCAGACAACAGAATAGAGTTTATCGCGTAAAATTAATAAAAAGTTCCCTACGTTACATGGTCGGATAACTATGTATTATATAAGTATGTATAAGCGCGTAGCTCTTACTCTCTTTAGAGGTACCAAAAATATACTCTTGCAGGGTCTACAGTGAACATTGTTTATCGTGAAATTTTAGTTATGAATATCTATAAGATCATGAGTAAAGAGCCAGATTATTTTAAAATATAATGACGTATGCGTTATATTCAAGACTTGGCACAAGATTTTATCCTCTCGTATTCCCAGTATCTTTATCTTAGAGAGAGAGAGAGATATATATATATATATATATACGTACATTTTACGTGTTTCTTTAGTATATATGTATGTATAACAAGCATAAATAACCGATTTATTTTGTAAATAGTAGAACGTTATTATTAAAATAACGGGTAGGGTCACGTATTGTATTAAAGATACTATCTGCGTATTAAGCTACAGTGTAAAGTTTAAGCACTGGGTGAAGCATGATTATTATAAATCGCTTTGATAAGACCTATTTTTCGTGAGGTTTTGTAGTTCAAACCTATCGTTAGAGTTTGTTTTTGTATTTAACATAAGCATAGCATTCAACTCCGCTAAAGCCTATGGATCCTGGTATCTGTTAAAGATTTTGAGAAACTATGTAGACGATGAATATAAATATTACACCAATTAGCACATTTTACTAAGTGCAGATAGCGTTAGATTGTATTATATATTCATGATACACTTCAGGGATACACCAGAAATCATGAATTATTCCAGGCCTCAAGTGCTCAGTGCCCGGCAGTGAGACTCTAAAAAGGTTGCAACCAAATGGATTTCCTCCGTTTTTAAAGACCATCCTATAAAACTAGGTAGCAGAGTTTACTTATCGAGAAATTGCTTCAGAACGTCATAAATTACCTCACGGAATGACCAAGTTATAAACAGTATTTTCTAAAATACATTATGTACATGTGGGGAAAGACGTGGTTAAAATATATCACAATATACGTATCCTATAAAAGTTATCTGAGAAATATTGTTAGTAATAAGCAGGGAGAATTGGCAAGATCAAATTGTATTGTTCGTAAAATTTCCCTCTCACTCTTAGATAGTTTATAGGTTAGCAAATATGTACGTTTAGTTAAAAAGGAACAAAAATTCAATTTATTGACTATCTTTACAATAAATAAAGGGTTTTCAGTTTATATGTTTATTATTATTGTGATAAAAAAATATTTAAGACTTCTAGACTTACCTACAGTACATAAGAAGAACAATGACATTTCCCCAAATTCCAAGAGTAGCGAAGAAAATGTAAATGGAACCCAAAAACATTTGAAACGTTGAATTCGGGGGTGGAAATCGCAACCAGTGTTCATTAATCAAATGCAGGTAGTCGTCCGAGAAAAACCCAATATTCCGCCATATGTCAACGGGCCATATTTGCTTGAATTTCTCAACGAGGATATCATGATTTTCTTGATGAGTTTCGTTATTATCATCGGAAATGTTATTGTTTGTCAGTTCTGTCGAGCCATTCGATTGGAGATTGTGTTCATCCGTGTGTATAACGGCTCGCGTCTCTTCTCTTTTCAGTCGGTGAGATGTCGCAACGCGTTCTCGTTTCTTTACTTGAAGCACACGACCCTTCGAGTATTCTTTTCCATGATCATAGCTGCATAATATGCTCAATACGATTAACACGATGAATAATCCAAATAAGAGAGGTATTTTCATGTTTATGAATTTTATTTTGGTGGCGTGTTGTTTGTGTGGAGTCTGCTAAGGTTTTACGAGGCACGAGCTTGGTCTGCTCGCATATGGACGTTTCGTACCGATTGCTTTTTAGCCGCTTTGCCCACGGGACCGTTTTGATGCCATACTTAAATTGGATTGGATTAGCTTACATGTAGGTAAGCTCAAAGAGTCGGCCATTAATAAAGTTTCGTAATAGTTGATCGATTGACCTTGTAAATCACTTATGCAAATGCTTGGCATACCTACATAAATATGATAAAAACTTTATGACATGCATTTCGAATTAACTATTAAACTTGTTTTAAGAGTAATATGACTACTTAATAAATTTATTGCACGCCTTTAAAGATTCACAAAGTTAGGCTCGGATTTAAGTGAGTGGACCGTAAGAATTGGAAGTACTCGTATCTACTGAATTTCACAGCTTTTCATTACAAGAAACGCGCTTGGTTTACAAACCAATATTATTTGAAGCGCTCCATGCAGTACAAGCAAACATTTGTTATATTTGCAAATGGCGAGACAGACCAGTCTTTGTTTGAGATGGACCCATTCCATTCCAATAATTTGAGAATTGGACACTTACGGGTGAATGTGTGGATGATATGTAATATTCTAGTAAATATAAATGTATGATTAAAACATATTATTGAAGTTATACATACTTCTGTGGCACGTATGGGACTAATTATGAGTTTTACAGTTACATTTATAAAATTATTCAGCTCTAGAGGCTGCGTGAAAGGACACGAGCACTTAGGTCGGATCGTTTAGAACGAAATGAGCGGCGGAATGGAACGAGTGAGGCTCTTACTTGAGCAGCGTATTGTAAAACGTTGGGCGTCGTTGTAGAGCTACCAATTACTAGTACGTAGACCGTCCCAGAGGCTAGGATGCTTGAAATTAAGTTTCTACAGATAGCCAAAATAAATAAATAAAAAATTTCAAGCTTATACGTGAGGTACTATGGACTGTTATATAATCTTAGAGATACAAATACTTAGAAATAGCGTCCTAATGATTAGCGCCTGGTCTAGCAGTGTACTTAAACACGTTTTAAATAAAATCTAATAATCAGGAGAAATGTCGTTTCGCATAAAAATTATGCTATTATAAGTGATACTACTAAACACTGATTTTTTCTTCCAATGCCTTAAGGCGTATGAAACGTTAATAATGTCATAAAGATATTATAAGTACTTATTTTATTATGACATTTTTTTATTTAAAAACTAATAAACTAATGAAAATATCACGAAAGTAATTATTATTACGAATAGAAAATGAAATACAAATTTACCTAATTGAACAGTTTATCTTCGCGTCATCTTTTGAGGCGGCATATTACATATTAGTCCCCTCAATCGGCTCATTTGATCGGATTAGGCTTAAATTACCAATTTATTGGACATGACAAACAGTTGTGAGCTAATCTAATTTACTGAGTCCTGTGTGGCATTCGAGACACCGAAACTTATAGATATTTAATTCAAAATGAACAAACAAGTATAGAATTAATCATGATTTATCAATGAAAATTTGAGTAATCCACTTAGAATAATTATTCACAACAGCTGTGCTATTTGATTGCAATCGTGAATGGCTTAGTGCGAATATAGTTAAGACTGTATAAAACAAGTAGTTGGTATTATTGGATTTAATGTATTTATATATTGTAGGCATTGAAATTAAATTAATCCGAGTGTTATCACATTTTTACGCAAATACTGTAGGACATAGCAATGAGTTTTCGCTAGATGTCACCACTCTTCCGCAGTTTCCTCATATTACGCCACAACCGTGAAATTAGTTCTCTCTGCTAACGATAGGTTACCCTCGAGATGCCAAATATTTTTTAATTATTACATTTCAGTTAAAAAAGGTATCCAAATTTACGTTATAATATGTTATCGCCCCATTATTAGATTTATGATTTTAGTTATTAGTCAATAATATGGATTTGTACCTACAAAACAATAATCACATTATTATTAAATTACCTATTTTAATAATAATATAGCGATGATACTCGCAATCAAAACAGTACCCAAAAGTTTGCGCTACTTTATGAATTTTAGGTCTTTATTTATTTCTCTATGAAGGTTAGCTTAAAGCATCATCCTAGATTTGATAAATACTTGAACTCAATATCCACTTGTTACTGCATTGCGATCTGCTGAACAGTTTTGATAAACTACTATTATAGCAAATACTGTAGGAAAAAGGAATCGATATATAAAAATGAAATGTAAAGAAGCGTTAGGAATACTGAAATGCTCCGTTAAGCGCTTGGTCAAATATTTACTTACTGTTTGAAAAACGCTACGCCGTAGCGCTGTGTTCGAAGCCAAATAACTTACATTTATTATCTTTTGTCCTCTACTTTTGCCTCACAGATAATGGCTATAGGTTTGTTTTTTAATAAACTGTAATTATATGCATTTCCATTTATATAACCACGTACCTTAAAATAGTTCCAGTTTGACATACGAGAATGGTGTGGCGATTTAAACTTTGGTCTCAAGACTTTGTAATTTCCATGCAGCGGGTGTGTGAGAACAAGTACTTCACGAACTTTGCATATAAATCAGGCAGATGACCTAGATACGTTCTGTGAAGATTCTGAAAATAACAACATATACAGTGCCCTTTATACAGACATCAAAATATAGGACACCATTTATTCTACGAGTATGTAAGCTTTTTTTTAACAGATGCTTAATTTCGGGGCTGTAACAATATTTCTGTTTTTCTTAGTCTCAATTTTCGGCGCTGGCATGATTAGTACATTTCTATACATATTATTATAGTCGCAAGACTGTTCTCCGTTGGTACCGCGCGAAAATTCGCTCCAGCTAATATTCCGTGGCCGGGCGGTAAAGCGACTGAATGAGATTCCTCTATTCTATTTGGCTCCATACCCTAACATCCTGCTGACCAAAGGTAGATACGGGTAGATTAGCTTCGTATTACTAGTGGGTGACCGCTGTAGAAACAGCGTAAATCCTTATCGAAATTTTACAGTAACGACCAAGTTGCCTGATCAAACAAATAAATCGCAGAGAGGCTTTCCAAATGTTTCTTAATCTGTAACTTTAGAGCTACGAGCAATTTTGGTCCCAATGGAATCGTAATTATCGTAATTGTCTACATTGACGTGTTTGGTCATGAAATTCTAAATAACAGCGAGTGCCTGGTTGTTAAAAAAGTTTTTTGCAAGAAAAATGATCTGCTGTTTTTCTTCATAGCACCGAAATTATCAAAAAAAGAGATCGACAGTGCTGGCCTACTTTTTCCGGGAATGCTTTTTAGTGGAATACGCTTGCAGGAAAGAGAACAAAAGTTCACTCAAAAGTTGCGCTTAATGAGTCGTACTATTTCTAATCTGATTTAAATAAGATTTACGTATCTATTACTATGAATATAGAATTAGATAAAGGGGTTAGAAGCAGGAGGGGTATTTTAGCTGCTCTATGCTCGGAACAGATAGATATTGTTTATTTTTGTTCTCGTTTCACACAAGCACTACACATCATATTTTTGTTCGTATTTATTTTTAATTCTACTGTTACAATATGGTAAACGTTATATTTGTTTTCAATATTACATTATTACTTTTACGATGCAGCGAGTAAAACTTGTTTACATTTTAAAATTCGATATTCGATTAAAATAGATTATTCCACATTTTAGAAACATCCATCCAATACACATAGATAAGGTCAGCATGCTTTAAAAAAATTGACGATTCTCTTCTCGTAAATAAACACGCAACTATTGTTGTCTTATATAGAAAACATATTTAACGAATTATTCAATAACTAAGCATGTGTAATAGTAATTTTAAAGACGGAAAACCTGTTGTCTTTTTTACTTACGCAGTCAATAACAACAAGTATATTTATATTAACTAACATTACAATGTTACTAAGTTATTTTGTAGGTGCCTATTATTCTAGAGGCATAATCATATAATATACATACTTTATAGAATCCACTTTCTGGATTAGGTGATTGTACTTATTTCTGCTGCTAAGGGGTAACGTTTGCATTGTTTAGTTCCGAACTGAGGGGTACACAAACATACTAAGACAAAGCGCTCCAACTTAGACCTCAGGGGTGGCAATGTACCTATACGATAATAATATTGTAAAGATTAATCTCGATAAATATGTTATGTTTTATTCTCAATATATGTATATAACACGTATAGTTATAGCCTTTTGTTTGCAAACTTCATGAAGAGAACAATGCTCAACAGCAGCACGTAAATTCTACGAAATTCCTCAATATACATATGTAAGTACTATTTGCGTTACTTCACACGAACTCAAAATATGTAAATATTAGAGCTATCCAAACACGTAATCATAACGTAGAAATGCGACTTGAATAATGTAAGCTCCCGAAATTAGATAACGTAAAGCCAATTTTGTACCGGACATGACTGAGACCCGAATTTGATTCATTAAATATTTACAACATTTTCCCGCTAATTGATATGTTTGTTAATTATCTATCGGATTGTACATATTATCATGATTATTTTCATTAACTATTAATAAAACTGCTATGGCTATGAATTTTGGTTTGTTAATTTAACGATATGAAATACAAACGCTATTAAGTTAACGTACAGGACATAAAATATACTGATCCTAGTCGTTTCATAGTATTTACTTACTTATTTTGTAAAGCATTAACGACCTGGTAAACAGATAATCAGAAATCGTCAAAAGTTAATTCGATATAATCATTATTAGATTACATTTTCGGAGCTTTAATAAATTCTAAACAGTCGAAAACTGCTTTAAGAAGGCAGTAGCAAAATAAAATAGCGATTCCACAATATAATGTCCATGTTTCGCAATATTTCGTTGCTTTAACAAAAGCAAAGCCTTTTATCTAATAAAACGATCTCGTGCCCGTGCGGAATGCGCACTAAGCTCCGGCGGTGAGCCTGTTTGGCGATGACTCATTGTGCGGGTTATACTACACGGTAATACCGTGGATTTATTTTTTATTCCCATTCATTCTATCCTAGGTTTATTTTCTCTGATTCGTACCAGCAAATAACCGTCATAGAAATGTTAGCTAATTATTATTTATTGTATAGTATGCAGTCCTGTCAATTAAAGTAACATACTCATACAGGAGATGTTAATTTGAGAGCTTTCATTCATTGTAATGGGAAAATGGTTACTGAAAATGTTTTTTGCAAATAATAAAAGTTTTTTCACTTACTACTTCTTACTCCCTTTACTTATCTATTTATTTTATGAATTTGTAACACCTTTAGTAAAATTTACTACTGTAACTTATTTTAAATGAATTGGTCAGAAGTAACATTGAAGTATTACGAGAAGTGAATGATTGTGGCCGTAATTGTTCGTGTAAAGTTTGCTATGTAAACTAACCCACTACCGGCGTATCACCCTTTTGGTTCGCGAACTTGACTGACGCACTGCTGTGCGTCTGGATTGAAGCGAAAAATGCTCCACTTTATAACAATCTAATAAGATAAAGGCGGTTCTTAAGAATTATCGTGAGATTGGATACATTTTTAATAATCGTCGGTAGAAAATATGGAGTATCCAAAGAGAAATAAAGGTGAATTGCGATGCGGTCGGGGTCGTTAGAGCCGCTTCGTCACGAACCATCGTTATTTTTGAAGAGCTGAATTTTTAATATTCCATCGAGGGAATGAAGATCTAGCTACTATTAAGTACCTATATATTATACTTATTCCGGGAGTCTGATTCAAAACTCGTCCTCTTACAATTCTATTTACAGTATTATTCTAATTTCGTTTAAAAAGTTTAATTGCAAGAATTGTTTATCTTGTACTTCAGTTGTACATACATACATATTAGTATTATAAATGAGAACCCAGCCGTGTTTACTTAGTTAGGCATAATAATGGCATTTTTAATAATTATATTGTAAAGTGAATTCTTTTTTATATGCAATTGTCAAAGATGGGTACAATTTAGTTACGCAGTGTTGGAAAATTTTGATGTTCTAATGATAATTTACTCTAATTATATTTATGTTATATGTATAAAATAAATAATATTACTACATGAGAACTATTATGTATAATGCAATCATCTAAAACTATTTTGCAAATGAATAGATTATTAACAGATAATTACATATAACAACAGGCAGAATCGTAATGGTTATCATTGTTGTCAAATTCAAATGATTTTTTGAAGTTTTTGTTATAAATTGGAATTAGACAACTGTTGAATATAGAGATCAATTAAGCTAAACTAAAATAAATGATTACGTATAAAATGTTTTCACGATTTGAAAATTGTTCTGATAACACGGAACATCAAGTATGAATTTTTATCATTCATTCATTTCTGAACAACTCAATGAATGGTTAGTATGTGGGCGATAGTAAACGTTGAATGTTATTAAGCGCTCCGTTTATTTTATGGCGCGGCGCTCGGAATAAAAATGAATTCATTTTAAAATTTTATTTTATTCTAAAGCAGTTTAATTTAATTTTTTTTGTACGTAGTTATTCTAAGCATAGATTCATACATACGTATTTGCTAGGAACCTTATACATCTTTCGTACAAAAATTATAAATATGTAGTTTATGTGTTCTATATAAATTATTAGGAAGAGGCGCGTTTTCAAACATATTTAAAATGTAGAGCTGTTTAAAATATTTATTGTGTAAAGGCTCCAACTAATAGATAATATTCAATAATATTAATTGACTTCCATAAAGAGTTTGGATTTAAATATATTCCATTAACAAGAGAACCTAAACTCTAACTGACCTCAATCCTATCCATTATAAATTCCAACGCCGAATTATTTGGCAGAAATCAATTAGGGTAGAGTGCTCGGATACAAAAGATATGTAGTTTGGCGACAAGAAAAGAAAAATTGTGCACTTAACTGAGATGTTTCTCGTGTAATTTTGATTTATGCTCGGGAGTCGCTGAATCGAAGGGCCGGGAACACTGACGACCCTTTTTACTTTTCACAAGAACTCCAGATTACGAATGACGGTCCAAACTTATAATATAGCTTTAATGGATTTCTTGTAAGATTTGGGGAAACTTTTTATTTGAAGTAGGCGTATCGTGTCAGGAAATTTGTAATATTTGAGGTGTTAAGTTTTATAATTTATTATGATGGTTTTTTGATAACTTTTGTAATATCATTAATGTGATATCATGAAAAAAAACGATATGTTATAAAAATATAGGTTTGTGCCACCTTGTATATTTTGCGAATTAAAACGAAGTTTCATTCAAAAGAATCATTTCATATTCATAATTTCATGAATAGTAATCGAATCGGATTCCGTTAAAACATCGTTATTTTATATCTGTCTATATACGTTAAAACATCGTTACTCTGTCTGTCTACACTCAAAATAACATAAACGAATGCTGTCACTGCTGTTACCCGGAGATAGGTTAAGTGGTGGGCTGGTGCATCAGCCGGCGAATCCTTGACAAACAGTTCTAGTATCTTCTCAGGTGCATCCATGCAACTACGAGTGGATGGTAGTCCACTACATCTTGTTCCACAAAGCAGCTCATACCACTTCTGTGTGTAGTATGTATGCGTTTGGTTAAAATGTTACGCTAAAGTTACTTTGTGTTCCGATATGTAACTGTTACCTTACTATCGCAAAGGATTTAAAGTTCAATTTATAAAGTAAAAATTAATTTTATTTTGTCTTAATCTCCTAAATAATACATATTATCAAAGCGCTACGTTTCGCATTTCATTTTGTAACGTAAATTTTAGTATAAATTAAATTTTTTACTTAATCCGGGGTTCGCAGTGACGAGGGGATTATAGTCTTAGTGTAAGTCGATCTTCTTTCTTATTTGACCCATAATTTACGCTGTTAAGGATTCAATCTTCTAAATAAGTTACTATTTAGAGTATGGGAAAAAAGATCACGTTTTTCTCGCGAGAGAAAGGCCTTTTCCCTACTAATAAGATTTATTCGATGCACTTATACAATACAGGTATATACATAGAAAATAATGGCTTTAAATACATCCTAAATTACTGACGGTAAATGTAAAATTTATTCTTTATAAAGTCAACAATACCATTCACGAAGAAACTTTATATGCATTATTTTGAAAAACTATATTTTTAGTCATTCAATAGCAAATTCCTTGAATGTTTGACTATATATTTTAGTGTATTTTTTTTTTGTATTTGAGTTGTCGCAATTTTTTACGTTATCTTGTAAAATATTTCACTAGTTTGTGGATAAATTTCGTGTGTAAAGCATAAACCCATTACATTGAGAAGAATTAGCAACAAACAAATAAGAAGAACGCCGCCTGAGCGCTTCGTTTCAAATATTTAACACTTAGTGGTAATGAGAGAACATAGTGTAAACGCAAAAGAGTCTAGGGGTCGGGGGACGATTCTTTGACAGGGATCGCGAGAGCGCGTTTCGCTGGGGCGGCTGGGCGGGCGGGGCGGGCGGGGCGCGCAGGCCGCCAGTCCGCGCCGCGTCGCGCCCCGGCCGCTCGCCCGCACGCGGCCTTTACGTAACGATGACAGAACCTATGAGCTGATGGCCGCGCTCGTCTGGTGGCTGGCGGCCTGCTGCCTGGTGCGCGCCGTCGCCGCCGGCAACCCCGACGCCAAACGCCTTTACGACGACCTTCTCTCCAACTACAACAAGCTGGTGCGCCCCGTCGTCAACACCACCGATGTGCTGCGCGTCTGCATCAAACTTAAACTGAGCCAACTCATCGATGTCGTAAGTGTATTCAAATTGCCCGCGTAAACAATCCCGTCTCCCTTTCCCGGTAATTGTCTTTCGCAGGCATCAGTAGATTAACGTGACCTAAATCGGTAGCTGTGCAGGGTGCATTACAAACGCATTCTGGCTTGTACTTACGACCCGCATTTGGAATTTAAATAGACACAAATTAACGCCTCCGGCGCGTGACCCACTTTTTGTAATTCATAACCGAGCTGCAGCTTTACATACGTCTTCAGAAAACAGCACGTCAAGAATACTCACCGTATCCAGTTCTCACGAAAAGAATTGCCTATTCATTTTAATGTTGATTAAATTCCGAACATATTATTTTGTAATTTTTTAATATTTCCTAGCTTTTCTCCTCATTTGCTTTTCAATAATAAGAGATGAATTGCAAAGGAAGATAAAATGTTGTAAAAATAAAAAAGTTTTTTGACACGTGTTTTTATGTGTTCTTTTATCAGTAATGTTATCAATGTTCTTTATATGAAGTTAATAAGATGTATTGTATCGATGTTGGATGTATACAAATGGGTAAAAGTGGTTACTAATTGAACACAAATAGACTGGCTGTAAATTCAATGGGCTGCAGTAACGTCCCGTAGCAGTCTTTTCATTCATTTCGGTAATACAGTTTTTTTCCATTCAATTCACACATCCGAGATGCTACATATAAGTAGAATTTCGTATTTGTCTCTAATTTTGAAAGCTTTCCGTCTTAATTTACATACCTATATTAAATACATGGCCTTAAGTAATTCATTGTTTTTGTTGTTATATTTACAATTTTAAATTTTGATGTATTGTTAATTTAAAATATTGAAAGTAGAATTTCATGTTTGCACGCATTTTTTAAATTAGCACAGGAAGATTTTTGTTTACTAGGTATTGATTCTAGCGGATTTTAATAATGGTAATAGCGATAGGAAAAATCACAATAACATAACTGGGCCATGTCGCCTTAAGAGGAAAAACGATGTCCTCAACCTTTCATACTTTCCAGTAATTATTCAACGCAAAACTCAGCGAACAATCTTTTCACGTTAGAATAGCATCTTCGATTATATTAAAATAGACACAGTTTCTAACAGCACCTTTTTCCTCCCAAGTCTGTGTAGACAGTGACCCACTTCTGTGATTCAAAAGTACTTCTATACAATTTAAATCCAATGAATTGTCTAAAAATAGTTGCACTAGACAAAACGGAGTGTTGCAAAGCTCAAGAGCTCTAAACTTTATTGTTAAGTCTAAAATACTTATATTTTCTCACAACAACGCTTTATATTTAGAACGTTAGAAATGCGAGTTAATGTAGAAAAAATATAAAAGTTTTTATTGTTAGAATTTAGAACCGTTTGCTCATGTTGCACTCATAATAAAGCCGCATTGTTGGTGAAAGCGTGCGGAATGCGGTAAAAACTTTGTTATATCATTGTTGTTCGTACCTTTGAACTTCGTACAGTGCTATATTTTATATCCTTAAAACTTCTAAACTGTCACATTAACTGAAATTCCCATTATACATATATACCTACTATGTTTAAAACAGCAAATGACACAATAGATTGACGGTAAAACTACTGTTTAGTTTCGCAAACGTATTATTAAAGCTATGTAATAAAATTTAAAACAATGACCATATATCATGGATGTATGGAAATCAAGGAAACGGATATTTATTTATAATGGAGTAGATATTATGTAGTAGATATCAGACCAAACACATTCAGGTGTTGCGAAATCGACATTCGATACAAGTTTTGAATAGCATTTCAGTGCTATAGATATTCGTATTACCTGCATGGTTTGGATTATATTGTAAATCGAATTATCAGACCAAGGCATTTAATTGCCAAAACTCAGTAATATTGAGACTTAACATATTTTGCAAAACACTTTTTTAACACTAAAGGAATAGTGAAAGTAAGTTGGAAACGTAAATAAAGACATTTCTATTAATAAATAATGTATAGTATGTAGTTTACAAAGTAAATAGAAAACACTAACTGAGCATACAAAATCGTTCCACACAAATTCATGTTGCCAAGTTTACCGCTTCCAAAGGCCATGGTGTAGTTGAATTTCGGTTCCGTTTCTATTCAACAACGTTTAAACAACGAAACATGTAAGATTTTAGCGGATGTAGAGCTGTTTCGGAGCTGCGGTAAAAAATTAATTGTTACAAGTACCCCCTGGTGACACCAATGTTATCCTAAACACACAATCCTCAGTATATAGATCGGAAAAAAACACCTTAATACCCTAATTGAGCAGATTATTAAAACAGTCATTAGCTTGGGTGAAATTAAGTTAGCATAATATTTCATTTAAAACGGTCCTCAGTTTGTAAATCGCTTTACAACGGTCATATTGTTTTAACCGCATTTTTGCATAAATAGAGAATTTTAAGGCGTCCCGTTGCTTTGCCGTTCACTGTTTGTGTACTACATTAATTTTCTTTACAAATTTAAATATTCTGTCATTTTATTTGCAAGAAAATCTAAAAACAAGTAAATTCCAACAACTACGAGTAACCTAAATTATTAAACTATTCATAATTAGAGCGAATAAAGATCATAGTACCGCTAATTGTCTCTAAATTGTTTATGCCCTAAGGTTCGTGGTAAATTAATTTTAAACAAACAACTTTATACTGTGACTATTGAAAGAGGCCCCAGGGAGTAGGCTACACATTAAATAACATAATTAATACCAGTTAATGTACACAGAATTCTAAATTATGAAACTAACACAAACTAATCTACATATAACTAGACAGGAAAATCTCATCCACTTTGTATTATACCAGAGGTTTTTTTACAGCTGTACAACTATTGCTGCACACCTGGCGTTACAAATAACTCTGCTGCTGTTCTTATAGCCGACTATAGAAAAATATGTAAATAAATTGAAAATTCCACGTTTGTCACTCTATGGGTACACACTACGACACACGCACATTACTAAACACACTAAAGGTAAAGATAAAGAGTACGAATTACAAGCATAATAGTAACCGTGCAATGATAACCTCTAGGAAGATACGAAAAGGGTTGTTTCCGTCTGTTAGGTAATATTGGGTCTCAAGGGAAGCCCTCAGGTTGAAATTTGTGATACGCGAATTGTCACCTAACCCTTAATTTCATTAGTTCTCTAGATTCCCTTTATATAAGAGAACCAATGCACTCTTCAGGCGTCAGGCGACAGACGGGACCATAAATACGGGGCCATAAATACTCTTAACAATTTATTCGAATCCCGTCCAATTAACATCGCTATTGGTATTGTACAAATAATTTGTTCGAGATTATTGGAATGCATTGCGAAATCAAAATATACAAAATAATTTAATCTCCATCGATTGAAATTGCTTTATTATTACGAATATAGAATATTGCTTAACTTTAATTTGTATATTATAGGTTACGGTAATACATATATCTATTAAGATGTAATAATAAAAAGTGCATGTAAAACTTTACTTTTGTCTATGAAGCAGTCGGACTATTTTAAATGTAACAAATTTCGTTTCATGAGTAGTTATTTAAAATGTTGTTTAGATATTAGGAGTGAGATGATGTGATGCATTTGGAAAGATTGGTAGAAATGAAATCATACAACACGGAAATAGAGAAAACAATATCCGTCAAAAGGTACGCACATAATATATAATATATGTATGCATGTGTTATTTATCAATAGATTTGTATCAAGGCGCTGCGTTCTGAATAACCGATTTTATAAAATGTATTCGAACGTATTGTATTCAAAAAACGTATGTACTCGTATCTATGTTATAAGATTCAGAAGCTAGTAATCTAAGGAAATATGTATCTATGTGGATGAAGAGCAAACTCTTCTATACGAAACATTGAAGTTTTTATTTTAAGATCAGTTCTTTAGATGATCCATTAAGTCAGTTTCGTAAGGTCGACCCTGTCTTTTGTATCGGTCCCAAATTAGAGGTTCTACGATAATAACTTTAATGAATTTCAGAGTGTTTGTATCCGCCGTCACGTACCACACCCGGCGAACTGATTGTCGTCATTTTGGCTCGCGCCTTACAAATTCAAATAGAACCTATTAACAAAATACGTTAAATATTTGTTATTCTAAACCAGCAACAGTATGGATAGGACAATGCTATCGCGTCGACGTTTAAACGCTTTAAGTAGTGTTGTTCATAAAATATGTGATAATCTGTTAATGTATTTATATACTTTAGTCTTTTTATATACGCATAGTATTATTATATTAACTTTACACATTAAAATAACATATCGCCTCCTTCTTATTAATTCCTTCGTAACTGTCTCGTCCATTGATTCAAAAAAGACAAACCTTGAAAAAAGAAATGCATTAAAAAATAAATAATAATATACAAGTTAATTCCATTGCTAAAGACATTGAAAGAGTAAAAGTAATTGTGTTCTAGCTCCTTAGTTACTAGAGTCGAGTACGGGATATAGCCTTTTTCAATGACCGCATATGTATGTAGGTACTCAGTTTACACGGACTCCATAAAGTAGGTGAATATAAAATTTTAATTAATACCAATAATAACAATATCTTGAGGCACCCTCAATTTAGCCATCTGGTCCGAACTAGGCAGAGCTTGAACTATGATGATCAGACAACTGGTGAACTATACACTTCTATTGTCTCTTTTAGGTATATTCTGTATTGCAAATACTTATTTATTGATTAGTATTTAGATTAATTTAACGAAACTTAAGCATCAGTTATTGATGATTATAGAATAGTTATCTTTTAATAAGCAATTTTGAAAGAATGAACACTGTTACGCTGTCTAGGGCTACACATGGACAAAGTGGAGATGATCCAGACCTTTAACACGTGATTATGTAGGTACCTTTGTACGCTTACTGAGCTGAGCAGACGTGACGTTGACCTGTGTATGTGGGATTAACGGTCAAACAGTCTGATTAGGATCTGTGTAGTGCAAGTCAAACAATAGTGAACATTGGTCAGTTACCTAACCGAGGGGTATTTAAGTCATATAACCACTATCTATAGTAGTATATAACTACACATACAAATCTAAGTAGGTAAGAGATAAACAAATATATTTGAGCAATGTATTGAGATCCCATCAAGATACATGTAGGTTTCAGATAAATGTCACTATTATAGGTTTAATACAAAGGTCCTCAATAACCCAAAGGTCATTAAGAGAGGGACGTTCATATAACTTTTATGTTAGTTATCATGGAACATTGATGTCATAAAGCGTAAAAACATGTAATGTAAAATTCTTTTAAATAGGTTACACAGTTTGTATAAACGACCAAGAACTTACAGAAGGAAAAGTAACCTTATAAAAGCGACGACACTAAATAATTAATGATCGTCCATTGAATTATGATTCTTGTTTAAATTTTAAAATATCAAAAGCTTTGTGTTTTAAAAAAATCATACCAATTTTTTCTTTCAAAAGCCATAATGCTATAGACATATTACTTTTACTATTAGAATCATTGGAAAAGTGAAATGAATATGGAAAACATATTAATTCAATCTAATATCCGAGGCCTAAATAAATGTTTAACCAAATGGATATAAGTAAATAACGAAATCAGTTTAATTTCGAATAATCTTAAATTCTTCGTTAATTGTGTTATTGTGTAGGAACATGAACGTGGTTCGTGCTACATATAATAATTGAAAGCTTTTCGGCGGAGGAAAAATGGAAATAGTTGAAAAAGTCGTTATTATTGTATATTTTTCTCGTAGACCTTTAAGACTGTTGAGCCTTAACAAATAAACAAGTGTAATATGATGTTAAGCCCAAAAGAGCTAATGTAAACAGATGTTTATTTACAAGATAGAGTTATTAAATTTTTTCTTTATGTTTTTATTTTATTGCGTTGACGTCATCATTATCTTTACTACTACTACTACTACTACTATGTATATGTACAATTTTTAATGTATATTCAATTTTAGAAGGCGCCTATGATCGAACAGTACATCGCGGTGGCGGAATATTACAATGTTTCTCGTATATTTATTTTTATATGTCGTCATGTAATATATTGTATTTTCATTACACATAAAGCCAGTTAATATTCGACACACAATTGTAATTGTAAAACCTTGGGTACACAATATTGCTGAACTAAATTAGTGGACGATTCACGGTGGCACGACACCCGACTTTATTGCGCGAACAGCCGCACATTTTTTGAATTTCTGCTCCGATTCCATTTAAACTTTTGTTCATTATTCTTATGTTCTTAACGCTCAACGTTTCAGTTATGTTGAGTTTATTCGTAACACTTTATACAACACAAACTTCAAAATGCAAGTAATACTGTACTGCCACCTTTGTATAGATGTAAGTACTTTTGTTCTTTTTAATCTGTATAGATATAGATAATCCTAATTCTTACTACTACATTTAACGCGTATCTCTACAGTAATGTTCAAACTGGTTAATAAACTTACTAACTAAACCTTTCCATTTTGTGAAGTTTAGTTATAGTTATACATATATGCAAGTTGTTAGGAAATATATTCAAATATTCGCATTAAGCGTTGACTCAGTGCCAAGTATTTATAAAATAGCGTATACACAACGACACAGAAATTGGATTACGCCGTGAAAACGAGAAAGCGCACATATAACATAATTTGGCGTTATCGCCTCCAAGCAAATGAAGACAAAGTACCCCACACCTATTTCGCCTTCGTAGCTTTGCCGCTTCGGTTGTCAGATGAGAAAAATGTAATATCCTTTGGGAAAACACAGCCGGTGATAGCCCGCCCCGCTGAAAACAAAATCTTCGAGGAGATTCCATAAACCTTTTAAACACATTATACGTCGTGAATATATTCACAGCAATTTGCCACTGTGAGTGTTCACTAATGTTACTTTTACTTTTTATTTCGGTTGTGCGTTGATCTCTGGATTCGTCGGTCAGTCGCCTTCGTCTTTTATATTACTGTGCCGTTCAACTCGGTTTTAAAAATTCCCGGATCGACATTCAGATCGCGATCGCTGACATATTCAGTGAAAAATCTCTCCCTTCAGTCACGCGTTCTCTCCTCGTCCTTCTATAACAAACCCCGCATTAACTGTTCGATTATGGAACAATTTTACTTGTTCCCGTCAAACGTGCTGAACCCCTCCATTCATTTAAGTGTCGGATTTAGCAGTTTCTTTCCGTTTTTCCGCCTTACATTTTTTATATTCGTAACAGTAACAAACTGTCTCGTTTTATACATTTCAATTAGATTCTATTGTTTAAAGTATCAATTGTCTGACAGATATTACTTTTTTAAGCAATAACACCGCCGCCTGTCGAAATTATAATGTAAACATTTTTGTATTGTATTTCGTCCATATACTTACTATCCATTACCGTTCTACTACCATCTATTACAAGATTTGTTTTCCATTGATTCAGATTTAAAACGTATTTCGGCACGCTACTTGTTACAGAGGTTTGAAGTTGAAGTACCAGTTGATGGACTATTTGTAGATCTAAAATATTTAAATCACCCTAAAGATCTCCAACAAGGCTTTGCAATCAACGCAATATAACGAAAACAAGTTAAATGGATTATCTCACATTGTTTTAATCCCAGGAGATGTTTTATACCTAATATTTGAATATGAAACAGTGTGTACCATTTGCCTGGACTTATTTTGTTCTACACCACCGCTATTTGTTCTAATTTTAAAGCGATTGTTATTAAACCAATTTGTGTTTTGCTCTGAAGATTGTTCTAATTGCTCGTCCATGTAGGTATATACGAGTATTAGAGACAATTATCTCAATCCTCAGGGATATCTACACGGCGACGAGCAACTTTGACTAGAACAGTTATGAACGTATATTAACTGCACTCACATTGAAATATAGTGACGGGAATAATATAGGTATTAACAATTCTAACTGCAATCCTGCAAGCAATTATTACTTACTTATAATCCAACAGCTCTCGGTTGAGCTTTAAACTTGTACAAGAATAAGATGTAAAATAATCTCATACAATTTACGAAAAGCGATAATACCGCAACCGCTCTAAAATAACTCGCCTCTGGGCAGTGATTATCCTTTGGGACGGGCACCAGCGGTAAGACCTTCCAAATATCGTGAAAACTACCACTATAAGGCGGAATGTCGTCAAGACGATCAGTTTTTTGGTTTTTAGTTAATTTAATGCTTGCTCTGTGTCAACAAAGTTTATGAGTTCTATATGGAATGTATCAGAACATTTAGTCTCATTATTATCCAAATGTATTAACAAGAAAACAGTGACAATATTGTATTCTTTTCTCATATATTGCTGCGTTCGGTACTATTGTTATTTACAACAACTTTGTAAGCGCAGCCATGTATGGTAAGATCAGTAAACTAAAACAATTAGCAAGTTGGACCGTCTATTGTTTCCCTGGCCAATGCACCTGATTGCTGAAGACCTGTGGTCTACCTAAGATCACATTTGTCTACTTATCAATTTACATACATACATACATATCATCAGGCCAGATCCTTAACGGGGTAGGCAGAAAGCAGCAAATGCCAAATATCTCTGTGCTTGCAAACCT
>DWGJ01001044.1:0-22625 GCA_018246895.1 Aspitha aspitha aspitha
ATTGGTTCTTAACAAACACATTTCTCGCTACGCATCCTAGCACATCCCTGGTGGAAACACACCCTTAAACTACACTCTTGTTAAGTTTTCTCTCAGTTTGCTCTTCCAAACGTTGTACCGCAACAATAAAAAGCATAAAAATCTACATGCACATTTGGGCAAGTGTCTACTTTAAAACATTTCTCACTGTTTGATTTTTAAGTCTATTATACAATAACTAGCGGCCCGCCCCGGCTTCGCACGGGTATAAAATAGTATTTCTCCACTATTTAATGCATGGTATTTTACATATAAACCTTCCTCTTCAATCACTCTATCCATTAAAAAAAACCGCATCAAAATGCGTTGCGTAGTTTTAAAGATTTAAGCATACATAGGGACATAGGGATATAGGGACAGAGAACGTGACTTTGTTTTATCTTACACTACATATGTAGTGATTAGCTTCGATCGCGAGTAAAAATTAATATATTTGTGACAACCCTACCACAGGAAAACGTGTTCCCACAACGTTGGTGTTTCTGGTCAGCTTGTATTCAACTGTAATCGTATAATTGCGATCGTGCGCGTGTGGTATTGATATTTAGATAGTGTCAAATATAAATACCGTTGCTTTTCTGGTCACACCACGTGGCGAAGCGGAGATAACAGCACCTTTATAAACAATACAGCGACGAAGTGACACAGACGATTATACGTATGTACAATAAATGGCAATTTAAATATCGATATGATACAATAAAGATAATATTTAGCGTACATCGAAGGCAAATGAAAAATGTACAATAATTTACGATGCAATTCATTCATAGGAAACATAGGACTGAGGATGTATTACACTAGCTATGCTCGAGGCTTCGCCCCCCGTGGAAATCAATATTTTCCCGTTTTCGCAACATATGTCGTTGCTACTCCACTCCTATTAGTCATAGCGTGATGTTATATAGTCTATGACCGTCCTCAATAAATGGATTATTCAACATAAAAATAATTTTTCAATTCGAACAGTAGTCCCTGAGATTAGCGCGTTCAACCAAACTCTCCAGATTTATAATATTACAGTATAGATAGAGGACAGTGGCAGTGACAGCTTGGTGATGTAGAACAGTCTACTCCGGAGGTTCGGATTCAAACACTGACTTTACGACAGTCAAGCGAGTTTAACGTAAAAGATAAATAACACTCGATTTTACGTAAAGGAACCTGTAAGCCTCAAGAGTGCAGCATAATGTTGTTTGAGGTCAGTGTAGTGTTAATTTACAATTTACACCTGGCCATTGTTGTCGACTACGTACTCAAAGCAAACGTATAACAGAGGAAGGCATGATGGACGTCTTTGGCGGATGTTAATCAACAAACAAGCAGAACAACAGAGAGACGGCATAAAACAAGAAATGAGCACACAAACAGTGAATAGCGTATCAATTACATAATAAATGAAATTCAACTGTATTTTCTCTAGTGCTTACAGTTATGTACCTGAACGACACTAAATTACAAACAAACTTTTTTATAATTTCCTTCCGTCTGGCTGTCTCTCTGTACGGACTAATCTCAGAAGCGGCTGAAGCGATTTCAATGGCACTTTAACTGAAAGGTAGAGAAAGATATAGGGCAACATATAGACAACTCTTAATCCTCAAAAATCGGGATTTACGCGGGTAATACCGCGGGACACGGCTCGTATATCTTAAGTCCGTATTATTATTATCAAGTACAAATTGTAGCTCGTCAAGCTTAAATTTCAATGTTACATAAAAATTGTATCGTTTTAAATGTCCGCTAATGTTTCGTCGGAATGATCACGTTTTTGTTTTGTTGTTATTGTAAGAACAGAGGAAACCTTGAGGCACACAATTCGACTATAATAGGCGGAACTGTAAGTGAAAAAAAAACCTATGCGCCAAGCTATTTCGGATGTTGTGTCAATATGAAACAATATATTTTATTTATGTACTAGAAGGAAGCGTGAATACGCTGACAAATAGTGTTGACGGTAAACAAAACATATCTCATTTTGTCAATCCACATACCTACATAACATTTCGCTAATAGTGTTACAATATCTGATATTGGCGATTGAATTAATTTGATTCAAATCTAAAACATATAAAATAAATAATTTGAAAAACTTCGAAATGGTAAGGTAACTTGGAAATGGTACGCATTATAACGTTAAAAATATTCACTGTTAATACGATTTGAGGCGTACAAAGTGGCAGAGCATAAACTTTTATTGACACATATAAGCTGCTCGAGAAAATTGATCAAAGGAATTACTTTTCAACTAAGAGAATATGAATTTGGTAAATTTTGATCATAAAACATTGTTTAACTTATCACCTACGTCAAAGAAAACACGGGCGGGGAACTATGAATAGGAAAACATTTAGTAAATCATCGAGCGCCCTTTCTACCACCTCTTCATATAATCCTGCATGAATGCTATTATATTTAGGATGACAGTTTCAAACATAATTAAGCAAGTACAAAACTTCGTGCATTTCATCGTGCGGGAAAAGTGTTCGTGCGTAAATATTCGAGCCTTTGTCAATTACATCAAAACAACAAGGAATGTTTTACTCCTATTACGTGAAAATGATTACGTATAAAGTTAATTAATAATTGTTCTACGACATCAATGCGACCTATTTATAACTAAACTATGTAAGACTAAGTCGGGTCATGATTTTCCCGTAACTGGCATATATTATGTCGTCTGTACAACGTCACGCACGAGGAAAATACTTGATTATCTATCTATATCAATGAATAAGTCTAATTTAAGATAAATACATTTGACTGTATAAATTTGGTAATTCCAATCTTAAATCGTAAAAAGGCATTTTATTTATGCGTTTTCTTTCGTGTCGACAACTCATAGATATAGCTGTTTGACCGGCCCGGAGACTAGCATAGGAGACCTTTAAATTTACTTGGATAATTATTATTAGAATATGCAAGGATAATATTCATACCTAGATCGAGGCGACAATATAAACATGAAACTATACTTTCAATGTTTTTTAAGGTATGAAAAAAAATGCAAATTTTCGACACATTCATTTTTCAAAAATAATTTTTAGAAAAAAAATTGCCCGTGCTTGCTCACTGCAACGATTTCCAGATTATTCACCTATGAATTCGTGTCGCCTCGCGAACAAAATGCCTGTCAAAGGTTAATCAAGAATAAATGATACCATTAAACTGGTAGGTCGTATGACGGAATTACCAGTGCAGCGAATAAAAACACCGTGACTCACACCGAGAGAGAAATATCAACATGACCGCCTGTTGCCGACCACTAAAAAAACAATTTCATTTGTAGTGCATACGTATCAAATGTCGCGATAAACAAGTGTTACAAGTGCCAGAACAACGTCTATTTACATGCATATCACACGTACCTATGAAAGTAAACAATTACATTTTGGGCGAGAGACTTGTTAGAAACAATATTACAACAAAACGTTGCATACGATGAACATTAAAAAAAAACGATAATTGTATGTAAATTGTAGAATTAACACGAGTTTAATGACACCTTCTGTACTCATCCTAGGTGGTAATTTTGTTGAGACACAGAGATAAGTAGTATTTTAAGTCTTAAAGGGTTCTAAGTTCTCGGTGTAGTGCTGAAACACTTACGTCCCCCCACTGAGCAGCGATAGACCCGACTGCGAGTGGCCTGAAGAATACAGCACCGAACTGCGTCAGTGGCTTACCCGATTGTCGATTGTTTGCAAAATCGTCTTGTAAGGCCTCCGACGAAGTTTAACGATTACCATCGGCTTAGATTTAGAATCACGGTGTCGCCTAACTTCACAGATTGTTGGTAACCTGCAACAGCATCAGGGCTTCGCTTCTCTTGACGTATGTATATTTTTTGTAGATATTAAACGATTTTCATGAGATTTACAAACAACAAAAAGTCTAGGCAACGGAAAAAGCACTGACGTAAAAAATATACGTTTACTCTCGATGATGCTGCGAATTTTGTAATGATTCAAGTGGGAAGGAAAGAAAAAAATTGTGTAAAATTGTTTCTCTTGCGGGTTTTCTCGAGGAAGATGAGACCACGATGCAACGTAACAAGCTTGTATATTTGTGCACGTCACCCTCGTTCCTGGTATAATACAATTCATATCCACTAACTAACGATGATTGTGGCGTACTCGTTCAATATTAATGATTCATTTACGTCACCAAACTCGAGCGATTTGAACCTCAATTTTTTTGCAAAGCGATTTAGAATTCGTACAATGCGGTCGATTCTTGTATCTATATTTTTTATGGGTCCTTCGTTCGTTTTCTAATTTTAACAAAAAAAAATTTTTTTTAAGAAAATTTTATTTTTAACAAAAAATTTTTGTTTTTGTTATCAGCACTTGCTGACGGTTTGGTTGACATGCTTTACGAGGTTGCAACAAAGCATGATAGAGCAACATAAGGTTTCATACAAGGGAAACTGAACGAATGCGACAGCTCATCAGCGTCAACGTCAACCAGTCTATGAGACGACGTAATAATTGCAATTGGCTTCGCGTGCATTATTATAAAAGCGTACTGGGCCATGAATATGCAGAGCAATTGCAAATTGATCGACACGACGCACCGTTCACTGCATACAAGATTTTAATGCGTCGACAATTTTTCCACATCAATCGTGCATAGGGGTTCGACGACACAGTACAGTGTAGTGTAGTACGCACGATCACTATCAATACGACACAAGTGAACCCACAACGTTCCACTGCTACAGCGCTGAAACAAACGCTAAAACGTGCCGATAGCCAAGCAAAAGGCATTTCACCGCGAGTTCTGTTGCCGATAAGGGGAAATTGTTTCCGCTGATTTACGATACCCAGAGCCGCAACCGGCCGATAATAAACTGTTGATTTGAGGGGGGGGGGGGGTTGTTGTTGTTGTACTGATAACGGAATCTTTAGCTTTATTGCTTTTTATACATTCGAGGCATCGATTAAGAACAGAAGATTATAAAAATGAAAAGCACAACAAAGTACCATTTTGTATTAGTTATGGTGAGAGTTTTACATCTAAATTCGAAAATATGCTATGTTCTCATCGAACATCCTGTATGTATCGTATATCTATAATGACACTTCATAACCCAATGAACAAGTAGTATAAATACAATTAGTAAATGTTGAAAAGTCTACTGGTTCCTACGAAACGCCTTTTCACTTTCCAACATGATACTATGTAGTAATTCTACCATAATCATAGTCTTGTCGTATGCCCTATTTGTTAAAGCGATCCTAACTCGATCGGACAAGAACAATTTCGTCAATCTTACGGCTTATTAATTAGCTAAGGACGATAATAATTTAGTGACGTTCGTAATCGATTAAAAGTAAATTGTCGCGGAATGAATTGATCACCGAACATCACATGGCATGTATATCCGTTAGTTATATTTGTGGCTTTAAAAACCCACTGTCAGTGTAACGGAAGGCTCCGGGAATGAGCGTATACAAACATCCCAATGTTTAAACAGAACTCGTCTCATATTGCGCGCCCCAGTAACGCGAGTCGGGCCTATTGTGTTTTCCGGCGACTTGACATTTTTCATTCAGCTACGGCGGGATTGAGGACAGTGGTCTCTACAAACAATGGGGCGCGATTACTTCCCACTCTGACCAATGACAAAAATTCGTATCATAATCTCAAGATTCCAAGACTAATAAAACTATTTGTTGATGGGGATTACTTCCCACTCTGACCAATGACAAAAATTCATATCATAATCTCAAGATTCCAAGAGTAATTAAACTATTTGTTGATGGGGATTACTTCCCACTCTGACCAATGACAAAAATTCCTATCATAATCTCAAGATTCCAAGAGTAATAAAACTATTTGTTGTAGGGGAAGTACCAACCTACATTGTAATTGTAAGCTCACTAACTACAGACTACAAACATTTAGGAATTTACCAATATTATTTTAATAATAAAAATGGTACAGCCGAGTTGAAGATTAATTTCAAATATGTGAAATTATGAGAGCTACGAGAATACTCAGACATGTTCAATTCTTACACTCGCAGTTTTTATGTAATCTCTAATTTTAGTCCGGTATCAAGACAAACGTCCAGAAATACAATGTTTTCCGTTCGTAAATAGGCTGGCGGCGCACCCATATATTCCTACTAGCTGAGCCCGCGGCTTCGCCCGCGTGGAGATCAATATTTTCACGTTTGCTGCGCCACTCCTATTAGTCATAGCGTGATGTTATATAACCTATAGCCTTCCTCATTAAACGGACTATTCAACACAAAAATAATTTTTCAAATCGAATCAGTAGTTCCTGAGATTAGCGCGTTCAACCAAACAAACTCTTTATAATATTAATATAGAGTTAAATATGATTTTTTTTATTCACATACCAGCGTTTTCCACCGTTCTCTTTCAATATAACTAAAGGTCACAACTTCTCTCACTGTATATTGAATCACCTTAAAGTTGCCGGGCGAAGCACGAAGTACCTACTGTGTGTTCAAGATAGACCGCAGAGCAAAAACGAATGTAATGTAATTTAAGACGGCCAGTGAAAGAAGGAAGCGATTGTGCTCTCAATTTAGCTTCAAGATCACGGATATTTCTTAAAAGGTTCCTCATACTAACAATTTGGATTTTGTGAAACGCCAAAACACATCCGACATTTATGTTGGTACATCTGACCCGCAAAGATGTATCGTTCATGAACTTAACGAAGCACATCATTTGGTTCTTAAAATAAAAATTATACAATCAACACACTCTACTAGTATAGATATTGTATTATTTGGCGGCTCTTCCAATACACAATGCCTAAATCACTCAACGTTCATGAATAACGCAGAAATAACCATCGCGTGCATTTAAATGTATGCCACGGTCAACGGATCTTAAAGAAGTAATATTTCAGAACCCCGAAAGAGCATTACAATAGTTGATGAAGCTGCGAAAAAAATCAAGTTGAAATCAACGCTGTTGGGTCCATTCATCGGTACTGTATGTAATCATCACCATAATTTTGTATAACAGTATTAGCGCGGCCAAAGTTTATCGAACTTGACCCCGAGATTATACTCGTCGGGAGGAAATATATCAAATGAACGGGTCAAGAACCGAATGCGGATCCGGTTCGATTCGTACCCCTGCCTATGCGGATATTCTGCTGCAGTGATGCATACATTGTCAGCACAATGTTTACACAATAGGTAATAATAAATAACGGCATAACGAACTAATCCTTTTTTTGCAGTCCTGTTACTAAAGAATACTCACCAACTAATTCTTATTAACACCTTACACTAATTGAATTCATACTAACAGTCCCTACAGCCCTGTTAGGAGTCGGTTACAGATGTCCAAGATTCGAGAAGTAACGCATCATAAATGTTGAAATTTCCATCTAGCACGTGTAAAATAAAATTAAATACAAGACACAAACTAATCAAACACTTTCTACACGGTCTCAACAAACAGTCCCGATGTCGCTTTCACTAACGCCGTGCCCCGTGCCGGGAATAATATTGACTGAGAAATAACCGACCGAAGATGTAGCAACCACTGTTTCAATATCAACAATCTCTGTTGCTTAGAGCACAATCGTGTTCACCATGCTTTTACTGTTAAACACAATTGCATCTGTAATTGGGATCTAGCTTGAAGTGTGCGGTGGACAGTAAGATGACACAGCCGATGCGACACGAGGCGATCACACTTGCCTACCAAGAGCAACTAACATCCTAGATATCAATAAGCACTTCAGTGATATCTGAGATCGTATAAAGATATTTCCTGCAACATCCATTCAGCGTTGGCTTCCTTTAAGTCCCTTTGATTTATACAATAGAACCGTTTATAATAACTACCGCAGTCATTCGAATGGGTTTTAAGACTAAAATAAAGACTATGTAATTATTTTCATTGACGTACACTGTGGTCTAATATTTCGTCGTTTCATACTTTTCAATATGCAGTCGGTAAAGTAATCGGCAGCGTTATTACTTACAACAGTTGTGTAATTTTCAATATATTGAAAGCACAACTCACCGGTCGATCTGAAATATCAGGTTTCGTGAATCCATTTTTCCTATAACCGTTCAATCCGGTGTCCAGTTTTCCATTGTAATGTCCATTGGTGAGCGTTGTCGTCACCGTTAGCGCTGACATCGTGAACCCGATAGTCCAAGTAACTGGATAATGTTAATAATGGGCCGAGCCACAATTTTATATCCCACTACAAACACGAAATGTCGGATGTCTGTTGCATCGTCACCAAAATAAATGTAGCCGGCAGACTGATTAAATTGAAAAAATATTCACAAAACTCACAAAAAGTAACAAAACGACAAGATGCACCAAAAACTTATTTTTTTTAACCGTCAACTTAGGATACGAAGGTTGAATCACCGTGGCCAGTCTCATGTGACATCGAAACGTCGCTTTCATAACAAATAATACAAGCACGCTCCGCGAGTCGACGGCCCTGACTATGACTAACTGAAGCGATTGCCGATTGCAAGCAAGAATTCTGTGAGCGGGGAATGTACGGCGGATTGCGGGCGGCGGGGGCGTGCGATGCGGGGCGAGGAGGGGGGGACAGCGGTGGCGCGACGCCGACGTGGAGGCTCGCAGACACGCGACGCGACACGAACCGCCGCATTGTCACAGTGGATTCCGGCTCCTTGCGGCCGGTTCTTGTTGAATGCCATCCAGCAATAATAACCATTGGTATCGATCGATATATTTTAATTGTTCGAACTGGGGAAGAAACTTCATGTAGCTTTTATTGATTGCCTGGTCCATATCTATTGTTTTAAATCTATCCTTGTTGTGTTGAAATTAATGTCGGAATCGCAGACTTCTTTAATGACATTTGCGGTTTTTAGAAATGTTCAACTCCTTTCTAAGCAGTTTTATGAACAACGGAATACAAGGTGTAGTGAGGCCGTATCTTCCGATTCCTTCGAAGTCTGTATAATATTTATGAAAAAAAGTGCAACAATCCAACAATGTTACAAATTAAATAAAATGTCCTTGAACATCATATTTTTCTTTACTACAGATTAAGCAGAAGATTTATCTCCCTGCGAGAATCACGTCATTAATTACTCGTGAGATTATATATTATTTGATATTAATGTAAACATTTGTCTTGGTGTAACGCCGTTGTGACGCATTTCGTGAGTAATTAAAAACAATAGTCATACTCTGTATACCCTCGTTGTCAACTAACATTATCAGATAATGAGATACTTACCTGTATTGCAATCAACATTATAAATCTCCACTAATGAATACAATTAAAATATTGCATACTCCTAAACAGCGCTATTTTACTAACAATGTCATTCATAGGTACATTATAACAAAGCAGTAATAAAGAAAATTCTGTACCAAAATAAATTATTTTTCCGTGACAACAGTGATAATCATATCACGGTCAAATATTAGCATACATTTTAGGGCTGAAAATTTTTTATTCCCACATTTAAAAAATACATTTTTTATATAAGAACTAGTGGACCTGACCACTCGTTGCCGTGGTTACATTATGTCAAATCATATATGACAAATATCGTGCGTTCAGAAATTGATTTTATGTAAAATATTATTGACAATTGACATTTATTATTTACTTATTTTATAAAAACTATCCTATCTTTTAAGTTGGATCAAATAATACATATGTACAAAATTTTATCGAAATTGGTTCTGTGTTTCGGAGATTTTCGCAGACGAACATCGTGACACGGGATTTTTATATATATAAGAGATTATTTTCATTAGAGGAGGATTAGGTCTAGCAGTAGATTAATATAGCCTGTTGAAACTGGCGAGGAAGTTTAAATCTTTACTAATTTTATAAGTACCGTGTAAAAATAAGTTGTATATTGGGTACAGCTAGAAATATTCGAGTTCTCGCCGACTGACAGCTGAATTGTCTTCGCTCGTCCACGAAGTACGTACTGTCATTTGTCACGATGCCGTCAACGTGACTGAGATCTATAAATATTTTATTGCATTACTTGCCTTTTGAATTACGTATGTATTTCTTTCGTGCTACTCAACTTTGATCATAAAATCCATATCTTGACGGTATCTGCTAAAAGGTATGAAATAAAAATAGTCCGGAAGATTGAAATTACTACTCAAACTTAATTGCATATGGATCTTTGATAACTAAGAAAAAAATACCCTTAAGTTAACGCTGTTATGTTCTAGAAATAAAGTTCACACTAAAGTCTCGCGCTGTATTCAATTAGTGGTCCATTGTTTGATATTGCCTTTATTAATTGTGAATCCACAGATTCCTGCGATCAAAATATTCATTTTACTGTTCCAATTTGGGAATCTATTTATTTTTGAGCCAGAGGTATTAAAAGATCAGAGGACGGAGCGCTATCGAAATTGGGCAGGTAACTGTGCAATGTGGACTGGAAGAACGCTACTTTTTCATTAAACCTTAATTTTGTCATTTTTATAAAGTTATTGGCGGTGGTGGGTGCGTGGATGGTTGGAAGCTTCCGTTGCAGGCTAGCAATCTCATTCGTTAATAACTGCTAGCAAAAATTGATATTTGATACTCTAAAATCAAACTAAACGAAAAAGTTATGTCTCGTTCCCCTAGGAAAACATTAGTGATGTTGATGACGTGCCATTTCCACCGTTAATAATACATTGAAGCAAACCATTATTTTAATTTAATAAATCTTGTAAACTTTATAAAATCTATACAGTAATGTAACTAAATTTTCTGAAAAAAAAGATATTTGTTCACGTTGTTTGTCTCGATTCAGAGAAACGGGGAGACAAAATTACTTTTTTATTTTAAGAGTGATTTAATTATATATGTTATACGAATTAGAAATATCAAAAATATATCTAAATCCCTTTGTTATGTTTTATAAGACAATTGTTTAAGCTCATTCCATTTGAGTTCTCCATGTCCTTAAGCCTTTCTAGTCATATGAATTGTAAAACTCAAAAGGTTTTTTAACTGTCATTAACAAAGAAATAATTTGGGTTTTTTTGGTTTCGTTTGCGTATATTCTAAATTTTCCTTATAATTTTAATTAACGTCAAGTACACGTTGTATTAGTGATGTACGAACAGTTGAAACACGGATGAAATGGGATTAAAATTGTAAATTCGACCACTAAACACGCATTCAAAGAATTTTCTATAAGGGTACGTTAATTTTTATACTTTAAGAGTTACGCATTAAATGGTCTTCCAAATTATTGGATGAAAGACAAATGTAGCACATTCTTGGAAATCCTTCGTATGAAGCAGAAACTTCTGACAGGGGGATGGTCATTAACTCATATCTTAATTAAATCACATAGAAGCTATGTGGTTTACGCTCCAAGCCTCCGTCACATGTGGGAAGGGTAAATATATCTTCGTCGCGAACACTTAACAATGTAGCCAAGTTTGGTTAAAGTTGCGGTATTTTACAGAACTTGTAAAGTTCACCGATGTAAATATGATGTAAATTATATGTAGAAAATATAACATGCCTAAAACGGGAGTCGAGATTTTAGATCGTTAAGTTTTACTTTAGTTTACTCGTAATTTCTTAAACTTATGAGTTTCATGGGATTAAAATAATTTTATCCACACTACGTCAATTTCAATTAACGAGAACTCAAAGTAATTGATATTATGCACTGAAATTGAGTAATGGTTTGATGAAGTCAATGATTTTGTTTTGGACAGTGCGTGTCAGTTTTAGAACCCTAGACCCCTCATGCTAGAAATCTGAAATCCTAACCACTACGGTGCGATTGCTTGTGTCTAATATATGTACTACAAAGATTATGGGTATGTAAAAAAACTACATACCCATAATCTTTGTAGTTCTGCTATGGTTTTTTTAATTTGGATCATTATTTAAATGACAATTTAATTGCTTCTTTTAAAGTAATAAATTACAACACGATACATTTCATTACAAATAATTCATATTTTCTACGAAGGGAAGTTCTGAACAGATAGCCATAAAGGAAATTTGAAACAGATTTGACGTTTGACGTATTCACATCCTGACAGCCTGACTAATTGTATTCTGATAATCGAATGCCACTCGGAAACGTATTCCGAACGGGGAAGCATTTACCACATTGTTCGTTAACTTCGTATCTGACGGTGTCTGCTGCAATTTTTGTATAATTCATATGCATAGACTAAGAAATTTTGCATTCTTATTTATAAATATGTAAATGGGAAAAATATTTATTTATTGATTACCGGAAAAATGCATCGCTAAAATTTACATACGATATTTTGTACATACATATATGCTCCTATCCCATATTGTGGTCTTTTATATTATTATGTGAACTGCTTTGCAATACTACACATTAAAGAAGCGTGTTAGATTGTGTTCTAAGTTTAAAAAAGGCATTTTTTGGTGGGGGTATTTCCCGTTGAACATCAGCCTTAGGAAGTCCACTGCTTGTATAGGCGCCGGTTAACGTACATACGTAGGGTTTTGTGATGGTGTATTATAATTATATAATGATCTATAGCTACCTTAAAAGCTTACTTTCATTATTACTTAACGTTTTCCCGCCCGGTCCTAGAGCTTTTGAATCCAAGGCTGCTGTTTCTATCACGTCGTCAGACCAGTTCGGTAAGATAGTAAACTGAGTGAACGAGTTAACTTATACGTACATTTGATATAAACATCACTCACGTATTCGTGGCTATAACGCGGGTCCAGGCCTCAAACGGACTGTAAAATTCGGCCCTAAATTGCCACCATAAATTTCTTTGACTTTTCCGATCCTTCCTTGGTATCACTGAAAAAGAATCTTAAACCGATTTGCTGTCCAAGAAGGATAGTCACATTCCTCAAACTGGTTGGCCATCAAATGACATCTTTACAAATTTGCATGGAAGCATCGTAAGCTGCCGGAAATGGAAGTACATTACCTATGATTTTGGGTACAAAAAGCTTTGCAGCCTAATAAATAAAAATACCGAAAGTAGACCATGTATACTTATATGTATAATTGTTTTATTTATTGGTGCTGCTAGTTAGCGGAAAAAGTTTTAAAATAAAGAATTCTTTATCCGAAATTAAGTTAAAAATTGCAAACAATCAGAATACAAAAATAAAAATCTTAATTTATTAATCTTAATATTGATTGACACTACTTCCAGACAAATCAATTAGTTGTCCATTGTTAATCCAATACATACAGCTGAAAGTCGAGAAGCGTACTTCACTAGAGAGTAATATTCGTGTTTTGCAGAACGTGTTCTAGATAAAGGACAGGCGAAAGAGATTTACCGTTTGACGCATCCAGGCCCCTTGACAGTTCGATTAATTGTTTTCAGGGCGAGTCAAACGTCGGATTGAAAATCATGCTTAAAAGTGCGTGATTATTTCTAGCGGTTTTTACACGATTCATTCATATAATAGTGTACGAAAAAGGTAATAGTTATTTAAAAAAAAATACGTGATTCATAAAACACATGAACAATTATAATTAAGATTATCTCGGGACAATTCACACAAGGCCACCTGATCACAAACTTGGCAGAGCCAATGGTAATGTTAACTAGAAGGCTACTGAATTAAATTACACTCATGTGTTTATGGACAAAGTTGTACTATTACTATTGTACTTTCGTACATACGAATATATAAATTCATAATAACTATAACTTAACGTCACTACAATCGCTGTTAAACGGTACAGTCCTGAAGAAAAGACATTTGCACGTTACAATTTACAATTTCATTGAAAACGTTATACAGATCCCTCCTGAATTCAAATAATGTGACAGTACCGCTGCTAGCGTGCATTTTCTACAACCAAATATTGTAACTGTTTTTGTTGTTATTAAAGACGCTGCTACAAACAGAAATGCATTCCACCAACATTCGCATCACCACACCTATAGGACTACTAAGACGTACCCAGAAGGAAGTCTGTGGTCATAAATACGGGTACACACATATTTATGTATATACATACATGTATTTCCGTCATTACATATACAGATTAAGTGCCATTTGGAATGTGTCGTGTCGAAGCGTTTCTGCCTATTATATACCTAGAACTCGGTTATAATAACGTATATGCTACGGGAAGTAATCGTTCGATACAAAGTTCACATGGCTGGTTCACATGCCATTGCATCATAATACACATATACAAGTATGTACATAGTGTATATTATTCTCTTTATCATACTGGTATTAATTTATCATGCATAAATGTACTAAACCTAAATCTAAACCACCAAATAAACGTATTATAATTCATAGCTAAAATATCCAAATAAAACAAATTAATAAATATTCATAATCATGATTTGTTTTCGCTTCCAAGTTCATTAATATTTATGGATTCCTAGTTATTGTTGTGAAACGAATGTTTCTCAAAAGTTTTAGTGAAATTGAATTTTGAACAGTTCCTTAAACTTAAGGGATACAACGTAAACTTGCGACGGTAACAATAAGTAGGATAATTTAATTTCTGTTACAATTAATGCTTCGTTCACAATAGAAACTTGGCAAATTAACGCTACTATGTACATATAAATGGCACAACGTGGTTGACGCACTCCAAATTCTCACCCGGACTGAAAATTTTTTAAATAAGTACAATATCACTTGAAGGAATACACACATTTTTATTTTAATTACACGACATTTGAATTCTGCTTTTTATATTTAAATTAATAGCAAATAACCCCAGCGGAATATTTTTTTATAAGTGCTATAACTAAGAAATTGTGTAAATCAACCTAATATTGATCACATATCCGATGAATATACGTGATTATGACGTCCAATGCTACCAAAGATAATTCTGCGCTATTCAAAAAATAACAATTTTTCAGCCTAAAATATATAAATCTATTGATTGTAGAATCTGTGCTACGAGTAATAATCTAAACTGTAGCCGCGGATTGTAGGCTGCTCGTAGCCAGTGCCGCCGCGGCGTCGTAGCAGGACGGTCGGGCTATACGCGTCTGTCGTGCTACAGAATTGCGACTCTACGTAGTATTGCGAGCGACTTACGGATACGATTACGATTCGTTGTAGCCTAGGCGCTGGCTGCAATTTTGAAGTGAATTGTGCTGTGCGTAAAGTGTAATTTATATTTTTTATATCTTTTGTAAGTAAGCCGTGATGGTATTTTAAAGGTACCTAATGTTTTTATTGTATCAATAAAAAGTGTTCTCCCGCAAACGTTTCGAGTAAAGGTTTACCCAACAAACGTTAAACGTTTCAGTGTAATGGTCCGTTAAGATAACGTCATGCGATCCCACCTCGAGCGGTTCTAGTTAGCTGTTACCAGAAAAATACCTTTCTGATGTCGGTAATTATATCCAACCAACTGGAAAGGAATGATTATTTTTTCTCAAGTCCATTATTATAATGCCTGGAAATACCATTTCTTTGGCGCTTTTTACTTATAACCGAATGACCGAATTAAGGTTAACAGAATAATAAAATACTTACTAAATTTCAAGTATCGTTATATAACCGGCATAGAATTATTTTATATTTATATCAACGTAAGCACAAATTCTTCATAGCTTTAGATGGACGTGTATAACTTCAAACTAGAGATGTTAATGATGAGAGTGCTGTTATTAAAGTATTCGGCCAGTTATTACTTTTATAGTTATTTCACAGATGAATTAAAAGCATTTTCTTTAATTAAATACTGCTTCATACGTTATGAATACTACTTATAATTTCAGAAATATTTTACATTTACAAAGATTTTTTTACCTTTTATTTTCATTTGCAAATAACAAATAGTAAGTCTTGTGGGAATATTCACTCCGTGTTGTTTTCTGGACAGTTTGGTTCCGTGGTGTACGTATGTAAAGCATGAAATATAAAAAACGATTGTTGGTTTTCGTTTCGTTTTGCTTATTGATCAGTACAGAAACTTACATTCTATTCCTATTTATGGGAAACGTTCAAAATATGAAATTTTGAAATATGTTGTAAATAAAAAAACAACACGTTATTATGATGGTTGTAGAACTTTTATAACAGAATACCTAAACATTGAGATATCTGTTAGACCGATCAATTTATTCTGTAATGGTGACCAATATGTTGTCTTAAGTTGTTTGTTATGAAGAATTAGACATAATTGGGCATGATTTTAACAATTTGTTCTGTATTACTTACTGTATAATTTATCATAGAAGTTCGTAGTCCAGCGGAAGCTAATTTCATGATAAAAAATTATTTAATAAAGTATGAGCATCACGTTTAGCTAGAATGTATGCGCAAAGTGATTTTAATAAAACATTATTCTTATTACAATTTATTTTTATTTTATTAGGAACTTGGGCTTAAAGAACATCTCAAAATGTAATGTCTTCTAATTGCTTAAAATCACAAAGCTAGTGCCAAATGAGAGATAATGTAACATCATAGCAAATAAATAAATTCTAATTTTAAAATGATTCTCATTCTATAGCAGTTTTTCAGTACAGAGTAATCCCAATTTATTTCAAGACCGCGGGACAATCTTAGCTAAGAGAGATGTCCTAGTTGTTACTTCTGATTCCATTTCAATTATTTTAACTTGTGCTCCAACCTAAATCAAATTTTCATAACAAATCCGTGCAGTTGTTTTAGCCCATGTGTTATGTAACCAGTGCGTGTTTAGGAATCCATAACGGCATGCGGCAATCAAAGATTCGTTCTAATAATTAGCCGTTTTCGTAACCTGATTTCACATAAAGTTTACAATTAATACTATTACCACTATACCGCTTACTTACTTATAGCATCTAATATCAACAATCGGAATATTTTAGAAATAGATACCTGCTTTCATACATTAAATATTTGTCGATTTTACTTGCGACGCAATAGCTTATTGGAATTCAGCTTCTTCAGATAAATTCATTCTATTAATACCCTTGCTTTATATTTCGGGGAACTCACTAAACATCATATTTATGTACATTATTTATATGTATAAATATGTAAACCTTACTGTTCGTGCTTGGAGTTCAAACCCCAAGTACACGTTTCTCGACAACAAGTTATGTGCTTTTTCTAAATTAAATGTGACTAGCACTAATATGTCAGTGCACAACAAAAATATATAGGTACCGGATATTTAAAATTTTTCTTTGTTACTACTTTAAGAAAATCATAAACTTTATACATGATTCCTTAGTCGATACAAGTCAATTGTACATAGTTATACTACGCAAACAATCTTAGAAGTATGTTATTCAAAGAAACATACACGTAGTCATGATCCTAACGTAATAAAATTCACTTGCTCCAGTTAGAAACAAATGCTTAGTACTGTGAGTATATGAATTGAATGACTGAGTTTTTACTCTTTGAGTTTGTACGAAAATATAATACGATACTTAACGCCTGGCTAATCAGATTTCTATTCCAAACGACAGCTAAGTTGGGAAAGCGCTCTTAGCGCTGAAGTGCTTGAATATGTAAAACGATCGGCAATTTTAGCCAACGGAAAACGCGAACAGCCTTTGGATATGTGAGTATTATACTTTGCTATTACATATTGTTCTGAATCTGTTGAACGGAATCACATACTATGTGAATTCTTAATAAACCGAGAAAGAACGAAACATTTGAAATTTCTCTTCATTTTACAATCACTTTAGTCCGAATACAAAATGTGGTATAAATAGAAGCATTTAAATAAAACTCTAAGCCCTACCTATAATTAATCTCTAATTAAATTTCTATAAAAATACATGGTCGTTAGCTATAAAAATCTCGAGCGCACTGTAATAACCTATTAACATTCGCATAACTCGTAAGGTAATTACCGAGTTGAGTCTCTAGTGGAACCCCGTGGCATTATGGTCCGGTGCTAGTTCAGTGACGCATGTATATAAAAACCTATAGAATCCTTTAAGGAAATATTCACTCTTATTCACTCTTATATTTGACTCTCTTGTATAAGTAGAATATATGCAGTCTTTGAAAATTTGCAAAAATCAACTTGCAATTACCGTCACTGCATTATTCCTTCTAATTAAGAGGAGGGCATATAAAATAGCTGTTCCATTGTAATAGTTCGCTTAGTTTGATTTTAAGGGAAAGAATGAAGTTCCTTTACATTAAGCTTGAAGGTCTGTTGGTCCAGTGGGTAGAAACTGACATTTGTGTGATGAGCTCATGGTTTCTCTCTTTAATTGTTTTTATAAAAATGTTTATATTACAATTATAATCTAGAACAATATTCTATATAATAAGCGCCAAATATCTATATCTTGCCGGAATTGAAGTGCTTATTCTACATTCATCATTCTCTTCACCCACGCGCCAATTTTGGAGAGTATTTACTTTCCTATCAGCTATCTGATCTAATGGAAATCTAGCAAAGTCCGGGTCTCTCTCGCACGCACTTACTATACCTAGAATAAGGTTAAAAATTATACGATTCTACGTGACGAAAGTTTTTCCTGTAACTGAATATACATATACATGATTCTTATGAGAATTGCGTAAGGGTTATCTATAACCTCCCCGGTATTCAAGCCTTTCTTTATTAAGACTAACCCCGCAGTGCTTAGACCCATGTTTCTGAAATATACGGCTTAATACTGCTCTCATCCTAATATTATTCAACGGAAAGGCATAGACAAACAATATAGTATCCCAATATAGACAAGCATTCTAGAACAAAGCACATTTAATATTTGAACCCACAGTGAACTTAATGAACACAATCGACTTGCACGTCGGCTCAGTGTTTAGTGAATGTGACTACTGGAAGTTATGGTCTTAGGTTCATTCCTGTCTCAGTTAAATAGCAAGCATAGACAAGCATAGATGTTTGAGTGCAATCTATATAATTAAGACGTAAGAATGTATTTAGAAGCTTATCATTATTCCAGGCCCCGATCGGGATAGGTTGAAAAGACCGTTTGCCAAATATATCTATCCTTACAAACCTGACGTGCTTCATATGCATATTCTTGTGCATATACTCGTACATTTTTTAATAAAAATGTGGAATTTATGAATTAGGATTTTATGTTTATTTTAAATCACTTTGAAGTGTTGTTTAAACATAATAAAAGTGATTTTGTAGCATAACTATACAACAGCAAACATACCTACCTTATTTCTATAATTTATTCACTACCACAATAATATGTTTGAGACGACGATGAAACGAATACGTAGGATATTATTTAGATTTTCATTGCAAACAAAAATAATATAGTAAAAAATAAAAACACGAAAGAAATTCAAATAAACAAGGAAGCAATTGATTCCGCGTTTCCACCAGCGAATGGCATTTCGAATTCAACAATACACAAAAAGTAACAAAGGCAATATTATATACCACGTCATTTGATACGTCAGTCAATTTTAATGAAAAAATGGGGTTCCCTTAGGAAATGTATTGTTCTCATCCGCGACCCCATTCCGTTTGAATACATCCTCGAATTTTTACCTTAATTGGTTTATCTATGGAATTACGTTTCTTGTATGCTTTTAGGTAGCTACGGGAATTCAGCATACGTATTTGGATGGCTTTGTTTTGAATGATGTAGATATCATTTCACGAATAATTTCCATAATGAAATTTGGAATCAGATTGTTTATATAAATATTGAAACGTTTTGCATAATAATGTGCGTTGCTGAGAGTTTGGGCGTAGATTCAATATAGAGAGAGTTCGACGAACCCGAGCCTTTCCAACCGCGATCACTTTGAAGTTTAGATGTCCAGGTAAATGCAAGGCTGATTTTACAAACTTTGATGTAGCGGGATCTAGAGTTCTAGACGATATGCGTACATGTGGTGCCATCTTTAATCCAGAAGTAAAGCCACTTTTATTCGATACCATACAATATTGAACTTTTACACGAGATTATTGTACTATCCGACTAAATATTTAACAATATCAACCGCATACATACAAATATATGTCAAACTTACGTTAGTACTGGAAATACGTGGAAATGCGAAGTGAATATAAAGCAGAATTCGAAGAAATTAAGCAGTCATAAACTTGTTGCCTTCGCAGAGTTAATGCAAACGCCTTCGATTAATTTATGTTTCCTTAGTACATCAAAGGGTGATACAGAAATAGCCCGTGAACAATCTGTAATATTATGAACTTATGCAAAAATTGAAATTTATCAGTCAAAGGCCGAAAGTTGTTTCGCTTTTATTAAAAAAATTGCCAGTCTAATAAAATTGCGGAACTAACTTTTAATCGAGACTCGCAATTTGGTTGGAACGCTTCCGAATAGTTTAAAACTGTTAACGTAATAAATGGAACGCAACCATTTATTTTAAAACAAAATTTAGTGTTCGGTTCTGAATTACTAAATGGCGCTGCCGTAGTTGCACTAACTCTGCAACGGTGCGACGGGTCCTGTTTCCGGAGAAATGTTTATGTGACACATAAATTGCTCTTTTCAGGTTTGATAAATCACAATAAACGTGAGTATTAACTGTATTTGACTGACCCATCGGTTTCATGGTTAGCGATTAACTAATGAAGTATTAAACTTAGTTAATCACTCTTATTTTGAATAATCTTAAGTTGACTTAATTGTTGACGTTATTTTAATTTGTAAGTTTTCTTACACTAGCATGAAGACAATACATTAAGCATATTAATTTAAAAATAAATGATTTCACTTCTTTTAATAAGAACCTGTTATTATAATGCGAACAACAGTTTAGAAACATGTTTTTGAAATATAATTAAGTATTCATGCTATTATAGTATAAATTTTGTTATCCAAACAATTTTAAGTGATGCTTAATAAAATTGGAAACTTGTGAAAATATACACAAACTCTATATATGTAGGTATGTTAGCGAATTAAAATAAATAAATGAAATCGAGACATTTGAACTTCAACTTTGTCTAGTTCGCCTTTGAGCGCGTCCTTTTGAGCTTTCGCTAACTACATACGAGTACACATATGTACGCATCGCTTGACATTAATGCCAATTAAACTTACTACATCATTCCATCCTCATATAATATAGCGGCCATTAAGATTATAGAACATTTGCCACTGGGTTCGTAATCTGTAACACAATAGGCATAGAGGAATTAATGAGACATCGTTATACGAAACTGAACAATACACGTGATTATTATAGATCATGTTGTAATGCCATGCCGCAACATGCTCTTTGTATTAACGTCTTATAAGCCAAGTTTAGATGACAACGGATTATAATTCTTAATCACTTGGAGTTACATTTCTTAGATGAGATGATTAAGATACAATCATGCAAGTAAAAGGAATGAAATTAGAACGTTTTGTTGGTTTTTAAATCTATATTATTAACATTTATCAAAAACAGACCTTTTATTGTAACATTGCAAGACAATTTAACTTGACAAGTCCACATCGTTGTTACTAACACAAAAGCTAGGTTATCCTAATGTCTTTATCTCAAGTTTTAACCATTTTGTCTAGGTCTGCACATGCGTCGACAAAGTCGTATTAACGTTGTATTCTAGTATGAAGTGTTACGAAAGGAATTTTCGTTAACCCACTTAATATTATTATTAATCTTAACCCTAATTTACTTGTGCTGTTTTAACATACATACTTCAGTATTTTACAGAAGTGGCTGTTCACTAGTACCTATATTTTCAAATTTTATTGTATCGACTGCACGGAGAATGTTCTGTCCAGGCTTTCAGTTTCCTTCTTAACAAACAGCAATAAAAGCTATGCAGTATTTCTCATATAAACTCGTAACATAGAAGCATACAGCAAAGAAGATACTATATTTGGCGAATATATAGACATTTTTGTTTTAATTTAAGCACGCATGTGTACCCGTGTGTCACTTTACTGACACAAAACATATACGCCGTGAACAGCCGCACTCAGACGTGCTCAAGCAATTATGTAACGAATTAACAAGACAATCAAATGGAACCAAGCAAACATTCGCTAATTGAACGATTAATCACGTTATTCACAGAAAAAAACAATAGCGTCACATTTGTTCCAGATTTGAAATTGTTTTATCAACAGTAAATTGTAATCTCAATCTAAAGACAAAGGACAAATTAAAGGAAAAGACAAACGTAAACTTGGCGGTGCTTTAATCAGTTAAATCTACTGAAATAAGCGACCTCTAGCAATGTGCCGCTGACTCGAACAAACAGTTCTAATTTAATTCCGTTACAGTCGAACTGAGAATTTACTTGTACATGCGCTGAAATGTATCTTCCTGATCCTATCTCATATTCAAAATTATCTGTAACACTCATATTTAATGTGGGAGGAAATCAAACCCGCGATCTACAGTTTAGCAATTAATCGGCCAGTCTCTAACGTAATAATATTAAAGTGTATGTTGCCCTGACGCATTTGCAATTCGAAGATGATACGAAAAGATGTCAGGCACGTTTGTCCTTTGGATGGATCACTAATTAAATAAATAAAATAAATAAATAACTGGGGAGAATTCCACACACGGCTGTCTGATCCCAAATTAGGCTATTTAATGCCTGTGTTTTGGTTACCGGACAGCTGATACACACATATATATACATACGATATAGTACTTATATAGATATTTTTAGTACGCCCAGACACAGAACAAACAAATATGCTCATCAC
>DWGJ01001045.1:0-22616 GCA_018246895.1 Aspitha aspitha aspitha
CATTGAAATCGGTTCAGTGGTTTCGGAGATTAGCGCAAACGAACATCGTGACACGGGATTTTTATATATATAAGAGAAGAGATGAATTCCACCTTTTATTAACAAGATTAAATGAACGTTGCATTTCATGAGATGAAAAATGAGACAAACAATTTTTTTGTTTGCTAGTGAGAAATGAATTTATATAAGCGGTTGCTTTGTTGTGCAACTCGTGCCCTTTGTTCTTTAATATTCTCTTATAGTAGAAAATACATACGTTTTACCCGTAATTAAAGCTTAAAAGTAACGATTTTTAACTGCGACCGGCTATAAATCGTATCGATAATAAATTTATTAGCTGCCCAATTCCATGTTCATTTCTTGAGGGCAGGCAATTAAAGTTTTTTTACGCCAGCTATATAGGGAGTGCCTGGGCGGGATCTTGTCAGTCCCTGTGTCTATCTCAAGAATAACGGTGTACTTGACCCACTTTAGGGCTTAGAGCGCTCAGGGACGATTTAATTACGAAATTATGTTGCTAGTTATCTCCTATTATCCGACCGTCTACATTCAATGCAGTCTCACTATAGCTATCCATTAATAATAGGAAAATCCTAGGAGTTCGTTTTTGAATGTCAACTTCAAAATCTAAATTTTATTTTCAAGATATATATTCAATTATGTATGCATAGTTATCAAATTCTAAATCTATATAATATAATTCCTACTTACTTATGTAAAGTTTAACATAATATTATGCATAAATTATACCTTCATCAATCCGAAATGAAGTTGTGTGATGAGTACGCTTCAGGTCTTCTGTGATCGCGAGAGGCCAGTGTCCAGCGTGCCCAGCAGTGGGATTTTAAAACGGTTATAGCCTTACCTTGCCCACAAAACGTAATTTTCAAATCGAAAAATGTTCCTGCATAATTTTCCCAACGTACTCGTGCCTAAGACTGATAAGAAAAACATGTATATGTATATAAATAATTCTTGTGGTTATCGAAAAAAACAATTTATATAATAGTATTACGTAATCAACACAAATGAACAAAGTCATGGGCAGCTAATGGTTGATATAATAAGGTACAGAGGAACATCAAAACAAATCATCGTCCATCGATGCGGTCACGGTCAAATAACGGTGAGACGCACGCCCTAGAAAGGGCCCGACAATCTTTACTTATCTTTAGGCCGGTTTGGATACACTTTACCTTGCGTCTTGTCTACGTTGTAATAAGTTAATGACGTTACAAAAGTGTTCCTGGTACCACGATTAAATACCTATATGTAATATATTTTATGTTCCTGTGAAGTCAATTAGCGCGTCTATATTGGAATCTAAAAGGTAATTTATTTCTGATATTATGTAGTAAATTAACACGCGTGGTTTTAAGTGGTCATTAACGTTTTAGCAACACATAATTTTTGTTAGATTACAAATAAGATAATCAAAATTAAATTGCAGTAATTCACACCGAACATTACTTGTCATGTTTCCGTTAAATGTATTCACGAGCTCCTAATTTAAATTTAACAACTCATGTGACCAAGAAAAGTCGCGCGAAACTCGCACAAATATTAACCTTAATCTACCTAATTTATGTCAACTTTTTGTCGTAAACCGAATCGTACAAAAGTTATTCAGTCATTGCTTTCACGCAAAAGATATCATCTACCATTACTTTTGATAAGACTTTTACAAAATGAGCATCGTGGTAAATCGCCGTGAAGTTTTGACTTCACGTATGATTACTGCAATGTACAGTGTGTCAACGAAATCCAGACTATAATATCAACGCTAAGGGAATTTGAGTGAATAAAATTTGGAGATGAGGATGAGTTTCCTACTATGTGAACTAGAGCTAAGTTATTATTATCTACCGAGCACGTCTTTAGTTGAAACACGCCCTTAACCTTTCCCAGGAGACATAGTGTCTCTTATATTTTTTAAAGGGTAAGAAAATTTAGATCTTAATACCAGCCTGATGTATTGTATTGGAAAGTACCCTGTTTGGCCCCTAACTCTTTTGTCAACTGTTTGTAAAAAGCCTCCAAATGGGAAATATTAACGGTTACTCTGAATCCATTACAAATCATTATCTCTTTAAGAAACAATAGGTATAGCGATTATTGATTCTTATGTTTGATACAAGAGAAATAGAAGTTACCGGGAGAATTGATTTCACAACTTTCACAAACTAATTCAAGGTTCTCTAGGTCACAGGCTCAAGAGGTCGGCACGAAGTAGTCATACAAATCGATCCTATACCACCTCATATATGGTAGGAAGGTACTACTGGGTTGCAACCAGTAAATAAGGTCTCTTTGACGTAACTTATTTACTTACAAGTACTAAAAACATAAAATTGCCAGTTTATCCATGATTTTTAAGGGACTAAAATAATTAAAACTGTTAGTAAAACAATTTATCTTATTTCTGTATACAAAATATTGTTTAAGTAAACGCAAGAATCCTGAGTGTTTCAAAGAAGGATTTTTAGAAAGAAAAAATTGTACAATTCCTTACTTTCTTCGATTGTATTCTTGAATCTTGGTCATCCCTCATTATTATGAAGACCCAGTGACACCACAGCGGCAGAGTGAGCAGACGGTATACGTGACAAGACTATCCAAGTAGACGACATGCGCGATATAGCGGGACTCGAACCGTTGCTATTTTATTTCTGTTTCCGTAATAAAATCATATCGTCAAAAATTTTTCACTGTGACATTCATTACGGAAATTTGCACTTTACAATCCCAATAAACGGGTATAGTATATACTTTCCTACAGTGTACGGTACTTTTAACGGTATAAAATAACACTGTTGCCATATTTTAATTACCAAATATTAAGACCTCAATTTTTAAATAGCAATTATTTATTAATTATTTTTAACTGTGTTATTAAACACACATTTCTGATATATTTTCTTACAGTAGAGTAATCCAAAAATTGATACACTAATGATACACTCTGTTACAGTGATCAAGCAGGAAATAAACTACGAATATACTCGTGTATGTTAAGAAATACGTATTTATATGAATCATTTTGCAAATAGACTAAGAACTAATTATTCATGCCAATATTTGTCCAATATTTGTCCAATATCAAACCCATTACACCCCTCTCAGCAATCAGCTTCATTGATCACTTGTTTACCAGCACATTAAATAAAAAGCTCTACAAAACGACAGTCGAACGTGTGCCGCTCGCCGATAATGAATCAGTTTTAATTATAAAATTAAAATGTTATCCCGTTATTGTAATTACATTTTAATCTCGAAAATATTAATTAGCTAGTATAACTTTTTTTATTTATTACATTCCCAATTGCTATACATAGTCTCAAACTGATATCTATAAAACTACTAAGCAGTTTGTCGGCAGTAGTTTTCAAGTCTTATTTTGGTTTTTTAGTTGATAAATCGCATTTTACGCTTATTTTAACGATTATATTAATATAAAACACTAATCAGATGTAGGAACATTTAAATGAGTAGAGCTGTCATAGCGAACTTTTTCACTTATCATCAGCTGATATTTCGTTCCAATTTAAAGCAGTGAAGCTGCTGATTTATCCCCTTTAGTTTTATCTAACGGTTAATTTCATATATTTGTTTTTAAGAATGTTATTTTGTGTTTGTTGACTATTACGGGTACGGTATGATCGCTCAGCGCTTGTCTTTTAAATGAATAAAACAAGCTATTTCGTAGCATATCGTGGGAATTATCCATTGACGCGTGGCTCAACGGTTAATATTTATTTTAGTGGTCGTAGTTAGCAAGGCCCCAGTTAGATAACAATCGCACGAGGCGAGAGTGAAAGCGTTCCGCTGGATTCACATGTGATCTGTCACTTCTGTTACGTCAGCGGTGCCTGCGGGCTGCGGGCCTGGCCATCTTCAATTTATCACACCGACACCACGCTTTGTTCGAGTAGACACTAAAACTAAATCAAATATTCGTAAGCTTCTTGCTATGTGCAGACAGTGTGTGACATCTGTTACTAACTAACCTATTATGGAGCTATAAGAATAGTCCAGTTAGTGATAGTTATTAAGAATTAGCCTCCGTCATAAATGTGGAATGATTACGTTTCGAGATCTAAATCTTAATTTCTTTTAAACGATCGCTACCTGATAATGTGTTCTTAGCAATACAATTTCAGTTAAGATATTGAACAAGACTGAAATGTCTTTTTATGCCATCTTTTCTTTCATCTTTTTGCTCTTAACTACCATTGTGTAGTTATTGCGATTGCATCGATCTTATACCGATAATACTCGTTGGCTACTAACTTTATAAAGTATTATATAATTCTTTATACCTATTTCCTTCCTATTGCAGCTGGCATTTGTAAGTATTAAATTTAATTTATGATGTGTTATTATGAATTAGGTTCTATGCAACTAATTACAAGTGCACACAAAGGATTTCTTAATTATTTTTAGATGTTAAAGATAATTTATTAACTGCATGATGAATACCATAATTAGATATGTTACCAGAATATGGTATCTAAAATTTTCAGTATAAATCAGTAAATCAGACGTAATTTGAAAATAATTAACAACGCATATTACATGTTATGCTACAAAAGTAAGTCATTAACCTTGTTAGTGAATATATATGTATAACAGCAAAAAACCGAGATAATGGGTTGGATACAAAGACCTCGAGGCAAGTTCTTGTCCAGAGAATAACGATCGCGCTAAAAGATTTATTCCCGACATCGCAGTGCAATAAATACCTGTTCAAAAAACAATGGAAAGAGTAAAATACGAGCCGTAGGTACAATTTAAATGTTCCTATTATTAGCAGTACCTACAACAATATTTTATCCAAACACAGGTTTTCTCTTTAACATATTAAATGCATAAGTTATTTTTAGTATTTCACACAAAGTGTGATATTATAATAATTTAAAGTAATATCTAATAATATATTCTGTCTTCTTCATACCGGCCACCTAATGCGAAATTGCGTTACGGTTGCACGTATATTTTCACCAAAACATAGAACAATGACAAATTTTTGTTGTCATTAGTGGTTGAACACATAACCTCCAGCTCCTCTCATTAACCATTGGACCATAGGACAGGTTACATTTCATAGGAAATAACTAATATCTTCAGCAGAATCAAGTAATATTAACTAGGCATGTACGTTCACCTAGAATTCGATCTGTTACGACACTCAAAATTTTGTAACAGTCGATAAAAATCCTGACCTGATTACCAAGAGCTCGCTTTATGAAACGTTGAATACACACTAATCACTACTCTTTATTCAAAACGTCTTAACTAACAGAGATTTATCGATCCGATTCAAAACGTGATTCCTCGCCGAAGAAAGGTTGACTTTTTCAACGGCTGTTTATTTAACCTTTTAAGCACATTGTCCAATGGATGATGTAATATCGATATAGTTAGATAGAAATGTGTTTGATCATCATGAGATGGGAAGGAAAATGTCAAAGTTCAGTCGTTTGAACCTTTTTAAAGTCTAACGTGCCCATTACATGTAACATATTAACCAAATATTTGTAATAGATCTTGTAGATGAAGAGATTTTAGTTGAATAACTTTTGTAAGTTGCACAGTTGTAGAATAAGATGCAACGTCTCATCAAAAATCGGATTTGAAACATAATGAATGAATTAGTAGGCATTTTATTGGTGATTTTATCTACGCCACGATTTGAATTTGAGCGGAAGGTGCCGGTAAAACAGGTGGCAGCGGAAGTCGATGTGACTCCACATTACCTTCCTACTTATCATAGGACCCTCTGCTTTTTTCAAGCCTTGTCAATAATCCCACGTTTAGTTCAGGAATCGTAATCTCAAGAACTACTGGTTCGAATTGAAAAATTATTGAGGAAGGCTATAGGCTATATAACAACACGCTATGACTAATAGGAGTGGAGCAGCAATGACAATTGTTGCTAAAACGGGAAAATATTGATTTCCACGGAAGAGAAGCCGCGAGCACAGCTAGTTTGTATATATAAAATTTCACGCGCATGGACTTCTTTAATCTTGCAGTAACTATCTAAGAAGTAATGGTTACTGTACGTGACTAGCGTTGGAAATATCGCCCCATTGACCACAATAACATTAGTCCTAATGTTATAACTGAATAGTTTTCTTTTTAGTTTTAGCTGTAAAAATCTAGTGTCTACTTCATTGACCGCCCTTCGCAAGTCGCTTAGACAACTTCAGTACATGGATCTATGACTTAGGGTATGTGAATATGTACAGCACAGAGGAGCTTCAACAAAACGAGTTGCGAGTGAAGTGGTGTAGGCAAGTACCGCTGCGTTCTGCGGTTGCGGATATGATTGTTCCGTGTGAACTTGCGTGATAACTTGCATACACACACGGTATTAATATAATTTTTGCACTTTGTGGACGTATAATTTTTTTTTTATTTAATTTTTGTAGCCATACAGAGCAGCGACAGAATAATCAGAATATTATTATTTTTTATTTTATTGTTTTCTTGTCTATGGGTTATATATGCACTCGGTGTCAATGATACCTTGGAACCGACTTTTACGATAATGAAATCACGATTACACTTGGATATTTTGCTATTTGATTTCGCAATTCAAATATACGTATATTATTTTAGGGTTCTCACATGAATGTTAATATTGTTATTTACCCCCTATTTCCCGGTAATTTCCGGTTATTTTTCCAGCGTACCGTTCAGATCCGGGGCGGGCTTCTAGCTCGCGGTGCGATGTTACCACTTGTCCCAAGTGGCAAGGCCGTCGCACGTCGCGTTGCTCGTTACCGCCGTAACGGAACCCATGTAACTGTTCTAGAATGTTCACGGCGCTCGAACCGCTCGCCGTGTTTATAGGACCACACCATCGCGCCGCGACTTGATCGCCCAAATATGAGGTTACTAGGATATGAGACAGTTTTAGTTGGGTAAGTATCCGCGACCAGTTAAACTCGGAACACGTTTTTTTTATGTCGCTCACTGTCATTACAGCCGGTATCAACTGTTTTCATGTTTATACACAAACAAGGTTTTTATATATGGCGTCGCTGGCCACGATGTCTGTGGGAAATACGAGTATGTCCACATTAAACCAGTGAAACGTATTTCGTTAAAGGTAAATAATGTTTAGGTTTATTTTATTTTATTTTAAATTAAGTATCTTTAGCAGTAATCTAATGCTTGTATAAAATATTGACATCATTAGACTGGAGTCTACATTTAATGATTGCTAAGCCGAACGTTATTTTTGCGATTTTCAACCAGGATAGATATTTGGTCACTGTCACCCTCGAATTGAAATATCAATATGCTCTTCTAGAATTACATATGAGAGAAATTGTAAAAACTAAGTAATATAAAAACGAAAAGTATAAATTGAAATAACCGCACGTCACTCTTTATCTCATTGAATCTTTACATAATTTATTTTATTCCTCAAATAATATTACACATAAGCACATTGCATAAAAGCTTTTTGCGATTATGTAATTAATTAAACATAAATGGTAATAGTATTGACGCAATTTAAAAAGTATAAATTATGATAATACTCAATTGTACATTAATTTTCGTACCGCAATACTGTGGCGCAACGGAAGTAGACTTTAAAATAGCAAATAATTACATACCTACCTAATACATATATAAACACGGAAAATTAAATTTTAACGCTTAAGAAATTTTTTTCTGCTTGTAGAGCGATAACTGTGTAAGTTTAACAAAGGAACTTTAACATTATTATCGCAACACGTAGCAATAAGTAATTCACAATAGGATCTTAAACAATCTCTCCCGACATGTCGTATGTCGGCAAGTAAACCATTCCTAGGCAATTGCAACAAAAAGGTGAAACTCATCGATTGTAATAATCACTAGTCGTACGTGGTACAGGAATCCTAGAAACAATGATGTGAGAAACTGCGCCAGAACGTCACGCCGATAAGGGTGGGAAAAAGATTGTCAAGTTTAGCATAATTGTTGCGCTTGAATAATTCTTACGATGTAATTTTTAATAGTAATAAGATGTTATGTAAATTAATAGGTAATATGTAGAACGTTTCGTATTGGGCTCGACGGAATCATTATCATCATTAGCTTAACTTAGACTCCCATAAAATGCCTGTTTAAATATATTGTAACATGGATTTATGTACATACATATACCTACATATACGTGTGCAAGTGATAAAGAAACCATTACTATTACTGGCGAAGGAAAATTAATTTTCTACTTTCTTTGAAACTCTACGTTCCCTCGGTTTGGGAATCCCCGTTGAATAAGGAATACCGCTATTCTACACAATACGTAAATAAATATTAAGATAATTCTGGGAGTTATATTCTAAATTCGTACCTTATTATTATTATTATGAACCCTTCACAGTTCCACTGTATTGTTGAGTCTTCTTGGAAACCTTGTGTGGTCGGAAAGCAGGCCATTCTTAAAATAGGTTGGTAATTCAGCATAAACACGAAGAAAGATTTAAATTTATATCATTCGTCTGCATCACATGTAGTATGTACAAACCATCTCACTCATAGGAATGAGGATATTATGCGTATTATGCATTACAAGTAACGTAATATTATGCGTATTATTTCCAGTGCGCTTGCGCCGTATTAATATCAAACATGATACAAACTACTGAACAAAAAATAGAAGTTGTTTATACACATACGTACGCAATTGCATAATTAGATTAATTATTTATGGACCGTTAATGAAGTTTTATTGAAATATTCACATACAATTCATTTTGTGTCTACCCGGTTGCGTCATACCCCGTAACTTGGGGATGTTGAATAATTGTGACCCTTGAGATAATTGTCGCATTATATTACTTATCTGTTATTGGCTTCAATCGCTTCAACTTCCCACCGCTGGGCACAGAGCCTGCTCTATTATTCTGCTTCATAGTGAATTAAAGGTTGCGTCATTACAAGTAGTGATATATTCTTCTTCTATATGTTTGTTCTTTTGTTTAGGAATAATGAGTCTTGCGAACAATTTTGATCGTTTCTCTAACAGATTGATTTTTATATAAAACGTACATATTCCTACAAATTCAGCATTTTCATGATATTCCAATAACAAAGTGACTACTAATTTTAATTACTGTTTCTTCCATTGAGGGATGTGATCTTCAAACTGTAACATATATTTACCTAACATATATTTACGTATAGAAGACTAGCCGACTCCACAAACGTTGTCTTGCCATATATGTAAATTATTTCACACCTTGGGTTACATTATTGCATTTTTATTAGGGATCCCTGTTTCATATTGAAAATATAATATAGCCTATGTTTATCAGCGAAGATGCAGCTTTCTAATGGTAAAAGGATTTTTGAAATCGCTCCAGTAGGTTTTGTGTGAAAACATTACAAACATACAAAGGTCTTTATGATATTAGTATAGATATATTGTTGAGAGTGCCGTTTGTACTAATGACCACAATTCCTCATAAAAACGACGTTCACGACAGCGTTCTACGTAACGGTGCTACGAATTACAACCGCTTTAAAGAAATGATAACATAAGATAATCCGCAAGGCTTGCTGGATATTTGTGTCACAATGTTTTTGCCGGAAAGCAGATTCGCTGTGCTACATTTGGTGAAATACAAACTGATGTAGGGCACCTAGAATTTAATGAATGTACAAATACTTATTTAGATAAATTAAGAATGTTTTCGTATGAGGCAATCTCTTAAAAATTCGTTCTTAATTTAAAAACCTACATCACCCTTACAGAATGATAACTGCATGACGAAAATACATAATTAACACCTGTTTAAATGAATTCAAACTTCAGTTCAACCACCTCGCTGCTCCTTAGATCATCACTGGGAACGTCTCTTATTTTAATACAGGTAGTGTTAGCCCATAAATCTCACTGACAGCTCGGAACATTTCGACGTAATTGGTCGTTATTACGTAGAAAAACAAAACGAAATGTGTCATTGAACTTGAATGTTTCGAAATTGGATACGTAATAGGACGTAGAGACGGTAATTTTAAATTACTGCATTCTTATGCTTAATTATAACGTGATTCATGACTATTTCCAGTTTGGAAACGAATGCTCAACTTTAGTTTCAATATAATTGTGATGTCTATTATTAATCCTTTCAATGGTAACGTTCATTTCCAGGGTCAAAGATGTAATTAAGGTAAAGAATTTGACCAATAACAGTGATACGGAGCGTTACTTATTCTATATGATTTTGTTGCTAACATTGATTCCTGCTGTCTTTTCATACACGCACAAAAAAACAATAAATGTACCAGAGAAAGTATACGAATACATTATCTCACATTTCTAATCACAAATTCCTTTTATCATTATGGAATTCGATTCGTCGGTCAGAATTGAAGATGGCGAAGATCGACCGTGGCGTTTCTATTGATTTGTTACATTACGTTGATTAATTTTTAAAAGTTTTTAGGGCATCACTTGTTCTGAATGCCATGGTAATTCTGCAGCGTATACATATGTTTGCTAGTATGAAAATAAAACACTAGACCCTAGTCTAGGCGGTTTCTTTTCCACTCACTTTCGCTTTTGTTTTATTTGTATCTCTATATCTCACACCCGACTTATAATAGTTTCATTCATTCGTTTAATCGCACTCGGAACTTAAGAACCCGATGGCGCTGCATATTACTCGTGAAAATATTTATTTTAGTTCCATTACTATATTTAAAATGGGCTAATATCAAAAATACTTTTATGAATTCAGTAAGTAGGCGACTATTATGAAGTTTGGTAGATGTAGAATAAAATTACACCAGGTAATAGAACTGTAGACTGTAAAGTATAGTAACAATTACATAATACTGCATAGTTAAGTAGTACTATACAAAACATTCTGTAAGAGCCTTTTTCCGGTCACGAGGATTTGCACCTGCCTTTACAATTTCATAGATGCTCTGCGCGTTCGAGTTCATGATAGGAAAAGCAACAGATAAGGCCTTGTAAGCCAAAGCTCTAATGTTCATTTTAACCATGTAATGTCGTATTTACAATCATCATCCTAGTATTGTTTTTTAATAAATACTTCATTTTTACAGCAGTACCTACGCTTTAATAAATTTTTAATCGTATTTTTACATTAACGTTGGCTATGTTGTTTCCGTTTTTGTGCGACCGTTATTACGTTACCACGATAAAACAAAATTAAATTTGTAATGTTAGTAATGTAGTGATGCTAGTACTTATCAATCTAACGTTATCTTGAATTCGAAAGTCGAACCATTTTTCGGTCAGTTCAATTGGAACACACGCGATTTGCTTTCACTTATCCAAACCTACATATCGTAAGAAACGGAAGGTCCTATCATCGATGCATATGAAATTATTTATTATACAACATTATATTAAGATTCCAGGTCACCTACTGAAGTATGTATATACGCTTATAGTACCTACCTAATTATAAAAAAGTCACTTGTAGGTAATCGTCTACATTATACATAAATAAAACGAGAAATAAGATGAAATACTTAGTAAAAAAATCCGAATATGAACAAGCTACAAGCAAGGCACCGGAGATATTTTGATTTCGAATCCAGCCAACAATTAATAAACTCAGATGTTCTTCAATTAAATAAAGGTTGTGCATTACAGTTTGTCTCTACAATCTGATATACAAGATGATATAGAGAAAATATAGACGTGGAAATTGAATAAGTGAAGTGATACGCTTTTAACTAACTTTAATATTGCTTCTAACAAGACGTGTCAGTTATTTTAATGAATGAGAACAGCGCCATTACCGTCGAGCTTGGAAATTCAAACTCGTTCCTATGATTGTGATTGTGAAATAAACAGTTTCCTGTTAGAAAAGTTTAAAGCTATCATCTGCACTCTTAAATACCGTCCATTCCCTTGCTCCACCCGTTACAGAATAAAATTACGTTCGTCTGAGTGTGTTCACACGCATGCGCGTAATTCCGCGCAAACGCAAAACTAATTTACAGTTTTAACTGTCTCTCATTAAATCTTACGTAATGCAACACAACTTATACACAGTTACTGTAAGTAATAATAAAAATAGAAGACAAAAGTACCGAGTAATTTTATCATCGTACAATAGAAGTAATCTTTTAAAGTTATACAGTCGAACATGGATGTCGGGACCCATTTAAGGACTTTTGCACCACATCTGCAGTTTTAATTGGTGGCAATTACAGCAAATAAAAAATTCAATTCACCTATTCTCTCATACCCTAAATAACATATACTCGTAGATATACCGTTTATATGGATAAATACATAAAACTTTAAAATTAAAGACTGAAGTCGACAAACAAGAAAATAGGTTCTTATTGTTACAATTGAGTTTGCCTCGGAGGAATCCGTTAATTTAGACTGCTTTTAACAATGGAAAGTTATGGCGGCCGGCTGCATATAACCCTGTTTAAATGTACCGCTATTTCCGCTCCTTCCATTTTGATAGCCTAATTTGATTAGATAACTTACTTTGTAAACATTTTTTTGTAAAAATACCACCCAGACAATGAACAGATTTTTCTGACTGATTGATTGCTAAGGATCCTATTCGCAATGCATGCCCCGAAAACGGCAACCAATACTGATAGCTATATCTAAATCTATTTCATTTCTACACATCATTATTTTCATATTTATAATCATCATCATCACATCAGTCTCTATAATTTCAATACTGGATATAGGCCTCTCTCTCTCTCTCTCCTCTTTATGTGCGGGTTCTCTTTATTGTGTTATAAGTGCGAAAGTTTCCATGCAGGTAATTACAAAGTAATCGCAGGTACTCTATATTTGATTTAAGTAGGTACCTAATATTAATATCATGATTATTTTATTTAGGTACCTACGCGTAATGTTTGCAAACTTTTTTTGGTTTAAGCTTTATTTAATTTTAATTACAGTTTTAATTCATACAAAAAAATTCAATGACTATACATCCTATGTCATTTTCCTATTTTATTATTATTTATTTATTTCATAATTTTTGCACATAGGTATATATGTAGAAATTCGTTTTTTTTTTCATTTTTAATCAATAGAAAATTTAATGCGATCATTTTAGGTAGTATTCGTGTTTTTTATTAGTTTTACTTTTTACAATTACTTTTCAAAAAATTATGACAAAAACAAAAATATGCTCCTAATGAAAAGAGTTCTCAGAAATTTCGGCCAATTTAAAAGTTCCCATTAAAAAATGATGCGGTACGCGTTAGACCAAACAATTAAAATAGAATCGAACAAATCGATCAAACTGAACACTGTGCCAGCGAGTTCGTTGAACGGTTTCCGTCGTTTTTACAGACATTTATAGATTACAACAATCAGTCCTATGAGATCTGTAGAAAATTGCTTTCATATCCGCAGCGTTGACCGCGGCTCTGACCGCAGTACCGAGCGCTGCCCGTTCGTTAGAGTCTGGACAGAACAGCCTTGTTGTCCTGGTATTCCGTAATAATAAAAGAGTACACGCCAAAAATACTGCAAATGACTGCAGTAAATACAAGTATAGGAATAAATTAATGTCAAAAAAAATTTTTTTTTAATACAAGCTTTTATTTAAATGCCCTACAAAGAAGAAAGTTTTCGTATTCTCCTCAGCAAGCCGTATCATTTGATACCCATATTGTGGCCGTGCAGAAAAAATAATAAGTCCGCCATCTTGCATGATCCGCCGTGTTGGAATTAGAATGACGTCACATAGCTAAGCATGCAATGTCATCCAAAATGAGCGTGTATACCAAACTTGAGCTAAATCGGTTAAAGATAACTGGTCTAAAATTCAGTCGCATGGTTCCCGCCCGGAACAACATACATACCAAGTAAATAAAAAGCTTGTAAAAAGAGTACACGTCAAAAATACTGAAAATGACTGCAGTAAATATAGGTATAGGAAAATTTAAATTCAGTCATTTATCCAGTATTTTGGTAACAAAGACTTCGTCTGCGTTGGTAATCGTTTTTTTCTACCATGTTTCAGGGGACGCCGAAATGTGGCGTGCGGTGCTGCTGGCGTGCCTGGCGGCCACCATCCGGGCACAAACGCGCGCCAACCGGGTCCTGGACGTAACCACAGCATGCGATAAGGGCTCCATCAGTGTGAACCTCGAAATGGAGAAGCCCTTCAAAGGAATCGTGTTCAGCAAAGATTTCTCGAGGGAATGTAGAGTTCAAGGTGGGTACACAAATTTTTCAAATTATATTTGTATCATCACCTTAAAAAGATGAACAACTAGTATCAGGGTCCTTTAATCGAGACAAAGAAATTCGGAAAAATTAAAGTAATAATCGAATGCTCATCTCAGTCTCTTTACTAATGAAAAATAATGATATTACCATAATCAGAATGTGGCTCAAAAGACGGGCCGTCTTTACTCGTACTTATCGCTAATTTGCTGTCTCTACCAAACATCTATCTGTCTCTGTCTTTTCTTATACTACCCGATGTCGTATCGAATAAACAATATTAAAGAGGTCCCCATAATGCTTCACATGTACAACGAGGACGCACGTGAGAAAACATCGTGGATCGAAGCTAACGGATAATGTATTAGACATACTTCCCAGTAACTTTCTTTACCCGTTTATATTAATACAGTTAATACCACGATCAACATCCTCATTGAAACTTAATTATGAATAACCACTTCCTACGACAATGAAATGAAAACACGCAAGGAAATCCTCACAACTTACAGTTCTTCAACGTTCACCTCTGTCCTTCATTGAAGTCATGACAGATGACCAGTGTACAACACTAGTGTACAAACATTGGGTTAATGATGATCATTGTGAAAAGTACAATTAAATATGGCAACAACCAATGCACTTCTAATAACACAGTCAACAACGACCACTTACCATCAAATCCCCAATTTGCCTTTTTCACCTATTTGAAAATAATAAAAACATTTTATAGGCAATAATTGAAATCGTGATACGTCTGCTTTACAGGAAAGATGCTAAAGAAAGTGTCGCTGCACTTACCGTCCAATGCGTGTGGTGTAAGAACATCGACATTGAATTCCACGTACAAGGAGCCTGATGACGACGAAGACTTGTACTACAACGTGGAGCTGATAGTCCAGATGGACAGACAGCTGCAGCAGTCATCAGACCAGGAGTTATTAGTAAGGTACATGAATGCAACACTGTTACAGTTCTCTCCCGCGACTGCAGAACTGTAGCATACCTACTTTATCACTCGGCTCTATATGGATTGGTACATGTATGAGTAATTGTGCAATTTCTTCTAGGTCTAGGCTTTCATATAAATCGTAATGAGAATAAAGACCTTTAAACCAAATAAAAAATTAGACAACTTTATGTCAGGTTTAATATAAGTTTGCTGTAATGCCGAATAAAATATTTCCATGTTGTAACATGTGACAGGTGTAAATTGCAACCCCGTGCCGTCCGCATCAACAGTTCAGCGCTCGAGACTGTAATCAGGACCAAGCTACGCGACATGATGGGCCCGGAGGGAAGACGAGCGAGGTACTACGCCATATTGTCCATATGAAATGTTATTGTACATCTGAGTCACAGCTTCCTACACAATTAATTTCTGCACGAAGACTAATCAATATACGAGTACATATTAGATAACTATATCTACTTTTATAATAATCTTTTTAAAGCAATTGTTTAGTGTAAAGGAAGAAAATAGTATTTAAGTAAAAGATTCAAAAAGTAAATAAAAATCTCTTTAAAAACGCTATTAACTATGTATTTTTAAATAACTATATTCAATATTATTTTTCTTATAGCTGCAATCTTTTTTTAAGTCCCTCTGTTGAACTCTGGACTCTCTCGCACCTGTCAGAACCCGTTTTTCCTATAGATAACCTTTAATTGAGTATTAATATCAGAACAGGCCGCAATCGTCAAGGCTGGGTCAGTCCTGAAGAAGAAGAGCAACGAGAAATGCTTTTAGAGGCAGCGCGCGCATGGATGGATTTGGCGCCAACGGCTGGGGCCAATGAACCAGCAACTGTCGAAGTTGGACAGCCAACGAGGCTTCTTATCCAGTGCACTTTACCAGGTAACATTTTTGAAATTAATGCTTAAATCATACTAAATAATTCCAAACTACATTATAATGAAAACAAGCTTGCGGTTTGCCTAGCCTGGTGACTCTTACCGTTAAGCTGGAGATTATGCCTTTAATTTCCATCCAAGACAAACGTTGGTATGATGAGCAGGAATTCTATACATGGCTTTGTCTGGTTGTAAAATTATCAAACCCGTAATTACTTAGGAATGCATATTCGTAATTTTATCGACTGCCTAATTACAATAATACAGGCTCGCCCTAATGTGATTAGTGATAGCCATATGTGAGTTGTGACAAGATATTTATTATTGTTATTAACCGAAATGTACTTTGTATGTTACAGTTGGCGTGGGTTTACGGGTAACTAACTGTGTCGCTCACGACGGCTTGGGAGAAGCATCACAAAAACTATTAGATGAAGCTGGGTGCCCTATCGATGAGGCTATATTTGACAAACCAACAATTCACCGTCACAAAACTCGCGGATCCGAAATTGACTACTCTCAAATGGAACCTATCGATCCACAGAGAAGTATCGACGAACACAGCAATATTAAACTTGCTGCAACAGACCCAGAATACATGTTCAAGAATGTAATGACGTATCAACATGCCGTGACTACGTTTGCCGCTTTTAAATTTCCCGATCGAGCGAAACTGCACTTAACCTGCGGAATAGAGTTGTGCAAAGGAAACTGCCCTAGAGTAGACTGCAAAGCATTACAGAAACCTCAACAAACAAGAGATGGATTATTAAGAAAGGCTCGTTTGGACAAAGAGGCTAAAGGTTTAATTATTGATAGGCTGGAAGTGTATAACAGTATTGAAGTTTTAGCGCCTAACATTGAGTTGGAGGACGAAGCCTCTATTCAAGGTATGGCAAATTATCTCTCATATCATCCCTTATATGTATATATAAAAATTCCGTGTCACGATGTTCGTTTGCGCTAAACTACGAAACCACTTTCGATTTCAATGGAATTTGTTACATATCTATTGTTATGTCCAACTTAAAAGATAGGATTTTTTATCTCAGTTAATATTCTAATTTTTTTATTGCAAAATCAGTTTTCTTATAGGACAACACTTAGTTGGACATCATGGTACAGGATTTTGACACATTTGACTTTAATTAAATGATTTAACATAATTATATCATCACGGCAACACATGGTCAGGTCACCTAGTTTATGTATAAAATTGTAAAGCAAATATGTTTATTTTTCTTCCTATCAATCATAGTTCACTATATTGCATGTTTGTTAATATGTTGCAAATGTAATTTGTTGGCAGGTTCAAGAAGAATAGAGGGTGAAGAAGAAGAGTTCGTTCGGGGCTTCTCTCCTGGAGACAAGACAATTTGCTTATCGCCAGGAAAAATGGCCTTAGCCTTTTGCATTTTAGGTGTTATATTTCTATGTGCTATTGCTGTTGCATTCGCATCGCTAGTGCGAGCGAGACGGCGCATAGGCAGGGAACCACTGCATACGTCCCTCTCTTTCTATACTGGAAGTAAAAGCTTATTCTCTTCAAGTGAGAGTTCCAGTTCGGGTCTTAGCGGTAGCAAGTTACTTTTAACTGATAGTCCATACTTAGACCACCATTCTTCTTCAAGTCACAACTGGCCATATTCAAGAGCCTTTTGATGACGCGTAAAGACTGCATAATTATTTTTAAGGAAACAGTAGGTAGGTATTGTCCTACTGACATGTAATGTGACTGGCAAAATCAAACAGAAATAATAGATAATGCTGCCATCAATTATCTCAAAGTTCTTATAAAGATAAGATAATAATATTGTACCTATAGCATGTAATTCATATGTGCGTTTATGTTAAGCCTTCATCTTTTATTTGAGCCATATTTCAAATCAAAAATCATATCAAATATACATGCTTGTTGTACATTAGCTATAGGGTGTTTGGGCAAGAATGTAAACCACCTGTACAATGTTCAGAACTCCTTATGTTTTTACTATTGATGGAAATTACTCTTCTTTCATCATATATTACATACTTTGAAATTCGGAGTTAAATTGTAATGAGGGTTCCATTTTCATTATTAAAGAACAATTTAAAAACATCATCATAATTAATACAAGCTAGTTTTGATTAGCAAACTACTAAACATTTAATCCCGTATTGAGAATACTGTAAAAGCTCTGTTAATGTGGGAAATTATCCTTCAATATAAAGTACTGAACAGGATTTTGGTGTTATTAAAATAAATCACCATTAAACAGAAGTCCCTAGCATATTATTTGTGTTGTGATTATCTATTTATTATTAAATTATAACTTATTATTACTGCATTTGAGGAAATGCTTCTGATAAATTATGTATCTAATGGGGTGGGTAAGGTTCACAATATTTTTTATTTTGTCTTAGAATTATTATTCATATTATGTTTTCACTAGCATTTCCTCGACACTTAGAAGAATACTATAATGCTAAATAAAATATAAATTTATTATAATCTTATGAAAATATAATTTTCCTTTGAAACGAAATATGTTGTGATAGTATCTGAATACTTGTAGTTGGTCTAAGGCTCTGATCAATGTCTCTGTGGTGATAATAGTATGTTGTGCTATGTTACATTTTTCTATATTTTTACAATTTTATAATAAATATATTAATACGTAAATGATGTGTTATTTTATCCAAACTGTATCTTAAGACTTTACAATAATAGTCGGATGGTTTTAAACAAATTAATGTAAGTACTGGTAACCAACAGCAATGAGTATAATTTACAAAGCTTATTAATTATTTTACGTCAGTTAAAATCTCACCAAAAATGTAATTTATTTTGTATCGAAAAGTTCTGGAAGATTGTTTACAAAGAGTAAAGTAATACACTGTAGATTGTTTACAATACCTATTTATTCGGCATCAGTACCGGCATGTCAATGTCAAAAAGCCAAGATGTCAAAACATAGAGCTGTACAGTTTATAACCATTCTGAATCAACCGAAATCGATTAAAACTCATCATCAAACAGTTTCTTGACGAATAACAATATTTTCATTAAGTGCAACTTGTACTTTTAAGTTGTTTAATATTTTAATAATAACTAACAGCAGATAATAATATAATTCTTTCTTTCTTCAGATTGAGAATATGTCTTTGTAACGATTTCATGTTCGAGTAATGTTAAAGCACAAATAGAACGATTAAATTAAAAGTTTTCTTTATTAAATCGATTTGACATAAACGTCAGATTTTTTTATTCCGAATGTTACAAAATATTGTAAAAAACTTGCATGAATCTATTGTTAGTTAATTAAATTGAAATATATTTTTTATATTTAAATAATAATGTCTTTATGCTTATAAAATAAACTCTTTGCCAGACGAAAAAATATTAAAAAGAAAATGTAACTACTCTATGATCATGCTTGTGCATGACATCATTTATTACAAAGAATAAAAGATTTTTTTATAGATGTGAATTTATCCATAAAAGAGGAAATATATTTTTGCTGTATAACAAAACTTTCATCTCCGGATTAAGTTTCTTTTCTTATACTATTATTCAGCAAGCAATGCTTATGCTTATTAATTCAAATTAAAGGATAATATTGAATTAAAAGTATATATTGTAATTTTATACATTTTTAAAAACATTACGATGACAATAAGTTAGCAAACACAAAAAAATATTGCGTCTTCTGTAGGCATAATATTCAATGTAAACCGTCTAGCATGTGGTTTTCAAATATCTAATCTATGATATGGGCGGTAAGGTGATGCTATCGCGGCGATCTTTCGCCTTGCCTTCGACGCCGTGTTCGTACTTGTAGTCACTGATGATATTTTGACGATTTTTATATGAACAGCGATAATTTCTAAATGCTGTGCTCTACAAGTGTTCGGGTAATGATTTTACTGCGACAAATTGTTTGAAAAAACTGTTAAGTTTAGTGTTGTGTTAAAGTTGACTACTGTAGGGACTTGTTAGGTCTCAGAACTGGAGTGATATATTGTGAGTGGTACGAGTATTTGTGTCAACTGTATTGCGGTCTTGGATAGTTGTGAATTGAGGTAAGAATAAGAATTATAAACCCTAATAAGATTCTATTTCGATAAGCTTAGGTTGAGGCAACGTATTTGTCGGTATTCTACCCTATTACTTGGCATCTGTTTTTTGAGTCATATTCCTTTTCGTTGCTTACTAAGGATTCTTTGCCGAAAATATAGGGTTTCGTGTTAACCCTTTTCGTACATTTTAGGCACTCTTTAACCAATCTAAATTTTGTGTAGGTTTATTTAACTTACCCCACTTTCAAAATCCTTTTTTTCTTGCTAATAATAATAAACGTATGTAAACAAGCTTAAATCCTAATAATTATATAACTTAAATACCTTCTAGGAACTTCATCCTTCCAAAATTATCTATTGTTTGACTATACTTAATTTCGTAATATCTTACATATATTTTTAAAATGAATATATCCATATAAATATTTAATACATTTTACTCAGTAATAAATAATGTGTAAATTATAAAAAGTGCAGATTTATTTGTATTATATTATAATCAGTTCCAAGCTAAATTGGGTGAGCCTGCCACACCCATAATAAAGATAATAGTATTTCTTCTTGACCTTCAAAGTATATTATATACCCAACTGGTATGTAGTATTTAGCATAGAATTGTGAAAAATTATTACATAGTTATTTCTCTGTGTAGCATTTCATTAATGAGCCTTTGTAACAACAGATTTAAATTTGTCCTGAAAGCAAATGTGTCATTTTCATTTGTAGTAAGTGGAATGGAAATAGAAAAATGGGTAAAGAATGTCAATAATAAAGTTGTCAAACACACAGTATAATGTCACACATAAATAGAAGTAACAATTTAGAAGGTGTCTTTTATTATTAATACACAAATAATGTTATAAATACAATTTATGATTATTTTTATACCATCACACCAGAACCCTAACAGGGTAAGCAGGAAACATCAAGTGTACAAATATCTCTGTCCATCAAGTACGATTTAAAGACAAAAGACTACTAAACACCTGTTGTAACTATGTATATATACATTAGTTTATGTATCATTTTTCATATGAAATGAGTCCACCCATTTCATATGAGCTTATGAAATGGGTGGACTAGTCATCTGACAAACACCTGACATTATTACTAATTGGTTAGAGTTTTGTGACATTATGTCAAAATACAGCCATGCTCGGAAAAAGAAGGATGGTTCACTCTGCGATCAGATTGATCAAAGATAACCTCGGAAGGGCCAGGTTTATTTACAATGGCATAGACAGTGTGTCCGATGAGTTCAGAAAAATAGATGGATTTTGTACAGAATGGAAGTGGTACAGAATCTTCAAAAATGGCAATAGTAAAAAAAATATTGTCAAATCATTAATAACTGATGAGATATGGCAGTTGTCTTGAAATACAGAAAATTTGTGATAATAATAAGGCTTATAAATTAATTATTGTCTTGAACTGTCACCTAGAAGATACCGGATAGATCGGAATAGTTTTTGGTTCAATTTGATAAGAAGAATAATGAGGTGATTCTTTTGTCAAATTAATAAAAAATGTATCAACTCTCGTTTATTGATTACAACAATACAAATGTTTTATCAGAATAATGTGGTGATTCTTTTGTCAAATGCAAAAAAATGTACAAACACTCATTTATTGAAATTACAACGCTACAAATGTTGTATCAAACCTGAGTGTGTTTCATTATCCACATTTACTTAATAAGGTAATAAATGATGTGATTATTAAACATGAATTAAACAACCATGTCATGTAAAAGTTATCAAACAATTATAAGTATACCATTCATTACATCAATAGTGACAAATTGGTTAATGGACACATTAAGTTAATTAACAAGGAAATTGTACATAATATTGTATACCTTGTAATACATAGTAACAGATTACGGGCATAAAGCTGGAAATGAATTGATTTGAAATGATGTTTATTGTATTAAATGTTATCAAAAATTTAATTTTGTAATCGGTACAAAATAAAGCACCGACAATAGTATAGGTTGAATAGTAGAGTCAGGAGAGGTAGAGAAGAAAGAGAAAGCATAATGTATTTTGATCAATAGACAGAGAAAAAGAATACCACTAGTCTTATAAGAGGTAAATGAATTGTGCCAGGAGTGTAGCTCTTGAAAATCCTTAGTCTCTGCCTACCCTATTCTACTCTATTCTATTCTACTCTGCCTGCCTATGGGTCGACCCATAACAATATATATTTCCTCATGATTTTTGATGGTGGGAAACAGTGCGATAAGCAAACAGTAGTCAGAGTTAAAAAACAATGTAACATTATTTACGAATGTCCCGAAATATTTTAGTAATGTTTTATTAAATTTATTATTTATTCATTCAATTTGAATAGTGTTAGACTTATTAAAAAAAATTCAAGAGTACCAATTACATTAACGGAGCGCAACGTTCTCCAGTATTATTAGTATGTTTGCCCAGACACGGCTTCAGGTCCACTAGGAAGTGATTAACGCGGCATTATAAAAACACTTCGAAGCGAC
>DWGJ01001046.1:0-22613 GCA_018246895.1 Aspitha aspitha aspitha
TATATATATATGTTTATCAGTTGTCCGGTCACCATAACAAGGGCATTAAATTGCCTAATTTGGGATCAGATAGCCGTGTGTGGAATTGTCCCCAAAAATAGAAAAAAATAAAATCAAATGCGAAAATGATATGAGGAAGGTCATTATTAATGTTAACCTAGTCCGAATCGGTTAATGTTAATCGTAGCCTCGACGCGATTGCAGTTTGCAACCGATCTGTTAAGTTACACTTTATCGGGCATGGTCATCATTTGGATGTATCCCTGCTAGCGGCAAAGTTGCGATTGATATCGTTAAACCTCCCTAGAAGTCCATCTAGCAATTTAAAACGTATCTCCATACTTCCACCAATTCACAGTAGAGCAAGATGTTAGGGAATGATTCAGGTAGCGGTCACGTGAGAGTGACCGCCCAATTTCTGAACATAAAAACATCAGCAGCAAATCTATTCCGAAGACCGTTAGGAGAATAGGATGCTAGTTAACGAATAAATCTTTACCCATTATGAGCATCAGAAGTGTAGTCAACGGTACGGATAGTACCGTCAGGCTCGACGAGAGAGTACTGGCCTTTCACCACGTCGCCGTCCCGGGCTTCCCACTGGCTCTTGTGGTCCCCGGTGTGGCCGTCAGCCACCCCATAGTTGAACTGGTAGCGGGGGTGGGACTGAAAATCAAGGGTGAAAAATTGAGAAACTCTCATTGCTTAGTTACAATTTTTAACAGACGTTTTAAAAATAATTTGCAACTATGCTTTAGCGCGTGACTAACAATATGACTATGTACCAAAGTTTACATCTCTCTAACAATACAATCATGCTGTAAGCCATGGCATCACCGAAATTCGCGGAAGTAGTGAGGGAATGAAATCCTACCTTATTACAAGTTGTAGTTCATTCTTCATTCTGACTATCTTTCAATTAATCGGTGTAAATAAAAGGCATAAACATCCGACTATATTCTTCTAATAATAGTTGTCTGTATACGTATACTACCGAAAGGTGATCATTTAATATACTTATGTACATGTATTATTAAAAACGATCTTAGAATAGCAAATATAAACGCTGAGATAACTCAAGAGGGCATGGTGATTCGCGAAATTACTTGAAGGGCTAACTCCTGAACTGGGATAACAGATAGAAAGAAGAAGAAGACTTACATATATTTCAACAGGGGCAGCGGCGTGGGCGACCGCCAGTGGGGCGCGCAACACGGGCGCCGCGTGTGAAACGATTGCGCCGTGACCTGAAACACATTACTGTTATTATAGCGACATTGATAACGATCGATATCCATACCACTAGAAAACCATATACATATAAACCTTAAACATTCTTAAGATACTCCTGACTGAACTGTTGATGATGTGGTTACGGTAGCTAAGCTGCTGAGTCGGAGTTCATGGCGTTGATTTACACCCATAACAAATTTGTGTGATGACCATAATTATCTGTTCTGTGTCTGGCTTAAGGGCTATATATACATACGTATTTAGAAATGTATATATACGTAATGTACAGGGTGTTTAGTTTGGAATCAGAAGTAATTATGTGTTTGATTAACCCTAAGACATTTTAACGTTATACCTCCATCAAAGAATCTATCTATATTTGTCAGATTAAATCGATTGAAGTTAGAGTGATGTTTCGGCTGTTATGTGAACGGTCCCCATCTAGACAATACCACTTTGTGGAGCTTTAAAATGAAACAGTCAATTTCAATGGGTGTAAGCACATAATGCGTTGGAACAGCACTCACTATACATATCTGAAAATCAGCGTCGTTATCGTCTCTACGTCACGGCAAAAGCTGAGTTCGGTCCATTTTCTCGTATTACGAGCAGCACAGATCGTCTCAGGTTTTTTTTTGTATAATTTTTTTTTGTAGCATTGTTTCTTTTCCTTTTGTTTATATTTCTTTAAAGGCTTTTTTTAATTGTTTAATGTTTTTTTGTTTGTTTGTGTTTTTTTTTCTACTTTTTTTGCAATTACCTTAGTTTGTTTTTGTCTCAATTTTTTTTTAATTTTTTTTTATGTTTTTTGTGTATGTTATGTGCTGTCCTAATACGATAAATAAATGTTAGTCTGTTTCTTTTTATATGATTCTTGTCCTATTGACTACTAAATGACCCATATAACAATCCCTCTTACAATACCTAGTCCAAGTCCGTAAGCGGGCGCGGCGAGTGCGGGGGCTGCGATGGCGGGCGCCGGGTGGCCCAGCACTATGCTCTGGGACGATATCGCCCCGTGGGGACTGGCGACCAAGCCGCCGCTGGCGACAGCGAGCAGCGCACACGCTACAACCACCTGAGAAATTAAATCACGCATATTTGCATTTTATGTAAATCAGACCAAATATCATTGAATTCGAAGAACTATTTCCCTGCTACTGTTTTTATGGTATGCAATATATCTTGTATATAAACACACACATCTCTTATATATCTATATAGATCCCGTGTCAGTATGTTCGTTTGCGATTATCTCCGAAACCACTGAACCGATTTCAATGAAATTTTGTACATATCTATTATTTGATCCAACTTAAAAGAAAGTTTTTGTAAAATAAATAAATAGTAAATGTCAATTTTCAATAAATTTTTACATATAATAAATTTCTGAACGCACGATATTTGACAAATGTATGTATATTACTATTAGACATGTATAACCACGGCAACGCGTGGTCCAGCCCACTAGTAAATGTATAAAATCGCTAATTGCCGAAACGAATAAACTGCAAAAACGCTTTAATTTCAGCTAATTACATTTCCAATAATATGTTCGCCTTATTTTATCATTGATCACACCAAAAATATATCACTTATTCCAATAAATGATACTAAAAATGAAAATGGAATTTCGAAGCTCGACGAAATGATGGTCGTTGGTTAAAAAAGGTGACGATCATGTACAATCTTATTAGCTAGGAACTAACTTATACCTTAAATCAGTTTACTAATTTAAACAGATTTTATATTAATCTATTTGTATCCATACAAAGTACAGTAAATTCAAAATTGAAAGGTAAACAAAATATTAATTCATTGTTGTAGTACTCTTTTATATACGATATCGTCATTATGTTCATACATTTATATTTATGTTCTATATATTAAAACATGTACGAGTCAAGATTATCAGAATGCTTACAACTGTTTAATAGATCATACTCGTATATAGAAGGAATTAAACAGAACGGTGAAACGTTCGGAGCACCAACACCAGATGAAACAATAAATTTGTTCAAAACATAATATTACTGAATTAACCACGTCAAACAAACACTAAGTCACTTAAGTTACCTTAGCGAACATTTTCTTATTATTATCTAAGTTTGGCACGTCAGGTCACTCTAAGCACTAGGGCTTGATGTGTGCCTAAACCAGAGATATCTGGCGCTTATATAGAGGCTGTGTATCCTATAGGTACGGATATAGTTCCCTATTGAGTCGCGAGCGCAGGAACTATGTGTGTACATATAATGGGCGCTGCCCGATACACTACATTGTAGAGACTAACATGGACATACCCAATGTACCATTTTAAATTTCCTCAGTATCAGAACCCTGCATAAGGTGTTTGTTATAAATGAAATTATTCTTTAAATAACCATAAAATCTAATGTTACTAAATTGTTCGATAGAGTCTGAAAAAGTCTCATTAGTGGGTTTGTTAATTTTTGTCACGACTAAATTAAATTAAACTATAAATATTTGACTTAGTAAACGAAGCACTTTCGCAAATATTTGTATGGTTTTATCATTTTCACATTTCATGTTGGATATATGTATATATGAAACAATAAATTTTTTGTATTTATACGTTATGGTGTATAATATAATTTTAGGAAAATTTAATGTTATGGACTTGGCATGAGGGTATGACAATAACAAAATAAATTATTTTTCACATATTACAAAATGTGAAACGATTATTTTAATACGTGCCGAATGGACGTAAATACATATATCGGATACTTAATAGTTCCATATTACTCATACCAACATATAGTTCAATCGAGAATTGGTAAACCTGTAAATTTATACCGTAACTTAGTATATAATATAGAATAAATTATGCCTATGCACTTACCACTCAGTGAAATTAACAGTTATTGGTCCAAAAAGTATAAGTTATTTTGTTTTTGTTCGTTAGACGGGCGCGGCTGCTCCCAATAATATTTATGCCAAGGATAATTTTCTCATATTATTTTTGTACCGTTAATACATAGTATTGTTCAAGTTTCCAATGAAGTAGTTCTGACTTTATATGGAATCGCTATCTGTTTAATTTATATAACTGACATTTATAATGATTGTAAAAAACAAAATTAGAATTACATCAATATGTTATTTCAAACCTAACAAAATAATAGGTATGCCCTTGTGCTTTGTTATTTGCAGTTCTTATCAGTCAATAAATTATTGTAGCATTTTGCAACTACTAGATATAAGCAAACACTAGAAAAAATTGAAATCCCAATTATGTAATATTTAAGATAAAAATTATGGGGAAAACCATATTTAGTAACAAATAAAAAAATACTATAGATAAAAAGTACCGGCGCCGATTCGCTCCTTTTCTAATTGTTTGACCACATGTTAGCTTGACAGGCTGTTGATATGACATGATAAGGTAACAAACGGCGTACTGGCAACCGCATATTATGTTGAACAGTACGTTCACACCTATTAGTCACGTTCTAACACTTTCATAAAGGGTTTATTCGTTAACTCATGTGATATTATCCATAAAATCCAAGTATCATCTGCAGAAATTGTCGTTGTAGGCAGTTTTATGTACCTTTTAGTAGATGTGAATATAGCCTAAGCATAATATAAAGATTTAAATATTTAAATTACTCTATCATTACTTCGCATTAAATTAAATAAGTTTGCATTAACCTTTTGGTCATTTTATTTCACAACGCCTGTTCTTTGTATGTCGTATGATTGATGCCAAAGCACGCTTACTTTTGCTGGACCTATGACTTTTGACTCGGATTGTATTTTTCTTGTTAAAAGAATATGATTGTTAGTATTTTAACGACGTATTTAGAACTGTAATCCTTATAGACATCTTTTTTTAATTCTGAGCTCCCTCAATTTTTTATTCAAATGTATATTTAGTCGTAGGAAAGATCACGCTGCAAGGATACATGGTCATACCCACAGTGATAAATCTACGACCTTACGCTCTTAACGATATGGCGTAACGTACTCGTATAAATTACAAGAGTTCATACATAAATTACTATCTCGCCTAAACTACGCCACTCATTGACGTTAGACACGCATAAGGAACTTTGATAGTACGATTAACATAACAATGGTCTGCGTGCTTATACGGAGCCGCATTCCTCACGCCCCCACATTAGATGTTTGGATAGAACTTACTATGCGATGCAATCTGAATATGAATAACTGATTCACAATTGCACTGCTAAAGTATTACTATTAACTACGTCTCTGCTACTTCCCGAGTGGAGTCCTTCGTTTCCTGAGACTAATTAGTAACTAATGAAGCGATCCTCACCAAACCTTCTCCTATCTTGGCGTAAATTTCAGAAGTCAAAGTATGTATTAGTGTCTTAGTTTTAGTGCGCAATGTTTTTTTAAGAAATCCTATTTATATTATACATATTAGGTACTAGGTACATACTGATGTGTTAAAGTAAAATAATTTCTAAAACATTTCTTCGTACCATTATTATTTCAGGTATTAAACCAGTAACCTATCGTCCCTCCCAATCATAACACAGAAGCACAATTGTAACACTAACTCTTTCCCAGTACAAAGATACGTTTCACCAAAACCACATATTGGTCTATATTTAGTTCAGTGGTTGTCAACATTTCCCTTTTATTTTAATAAACATTTAAAATTGATTTTTGAAGTATTTGAATAGAAAACCTTGAAACAATTGTGGAATTCCTTATTAAACGTTAATTAATTCATAATTGTATAGTTTTACTAGATTATTATATACGCTATTAACGCTTCATTATTAATTAAGCTTCATTTATTCATTCTAACTTTAACCATTACAATAAATCAGAAAGTATTAATATAACCTCTTTACTATCCTGTTAATATCGAGAGCTTTGAAACTGTTAACTAATTGGACGATTCATGAATTTAAATACCATTATTTTATGTTATACTTAAAGTCATTATGTACTATTCTATGATAAGATTTATTAAAAATGCATCACATTCCGTAAGATTATTTACATTGGAATACATTTACGATTTTTATATTGAGAAGGTTGAACATCGCTGGTCTACTTCATATTCTCGAGTGTCAAGTGATCGCGGATAGTGATTCATCCGATGTCATTAACCTCCAATGTACAACCAGGCAACCGGTTGTTCTGGTTATGATAAATATAGCCGAAATAAATTCATATGCATAATCGTGTTTAGCCTATCAAAATAAACGCAATCCGATTAGGAGAATTAGTAACGCCTTGATGTCATTATGTAAGTGAACTTCTACTGGCATATTTTTGCAAGTCTGTTCTGTTTACATAAGAGTTTTTGACATCTTTAGTCGACATCACCAATAGTTCTAATGGGTGCCTCATTTTAAGTAGGTACCCAATTTAGTTATCACAACGTATTATTATAACTGTTGGAGTGTTCGATGTACGGATGTACATAATATGTAGTTCGGAAAGTTTGTATAAAGGTGAGCAACTTCGAGCGCCTCTTTCGTTAGAGATAAAATTACATATAATTTTCTGTTTTTCTATACGCTACGAAATCTTTGTCATTTGCAATTAGAAATATAAAGTACACAAAAAATATTTAATGAAGATAATCAACCCAACATAGCGATCGTCTTTCTGGTGATTTTTCTGACGTCATCATGAAACTAGACAAACTAACTAAACTAGCATGTGCTTATGTGTAAAGAACATTTAGAAGAAGTATACTTAGTCAATTGCCTGAAAAGCCGTATCTTGTTCGAAACACATCAATTCGGTATATTTTCCTTCATATTTGTACTGTTTTGTTTTATATGTACCTCTCACAATATGCAAATCGATATCGGATAATCGGCCTTAACTTACTTTTAATTTCACTTGCATATAATATTCACCGAACAAGATTAAGGCAAGTAGTTTATTTATAGTGATTTCAAAATTTAAAGTTACAAAACAGTAGGTACGCACATGCTAAGCGTGTTTTGTCTTTCGAAACACAAAGTAGTCTACGTAGGTACGGTGTAGGAATATTATGTAACACGTAACATACACTGCTGACACTTAAAAATTAATGCCGTAAAAATAACAAAATGCCTGTAAAGTATTATTATTTTAAGAATTCAGAGATTATCCGGGTACACATCTATCAATGTATCCCTGTATTTGTATTTGTTTACTTCTATAAGTTCAATTTATCATTATAAAGCTGGCTGGCTCATGGTTGAGTGGTTAGAGACCCTGTCTGCAAAACCGGAGGACGTGGGTTCGATTCCCACCGAGGACAAACATTTGTGTGATGAGCACATTTGTTGTTCCGTGTCTGAGCATAATAAAAATATCTATATAAGTATAAGTATGTGTAGCAGCTATCCGGTTACCATAACACAGGCATTAAATTGCCTAATTTAGGATCAGACGACCGTGTGGAATTGTCCCTAGTTATTTAAAAATCTAGCTTTTTATCATTCCACTGTTGGACATAGATAAGTCTCCCCGTAGAATGAGAATTATCCCCACAGTCCACCACCATGGAGGATAACTCATGACGCTTTCCTTTGCCGTCATAGCTAAGTAATACCTAGTTTTTATTCGGTAATGTTTTTTAAATAATTCTATAAGTCCATGATGTGTGCCAATCCCAATTGTGATTCAGATCCCAATCTCCCCAATGAAACTTCCAAATCTAAGCTATTAAGATAACAATGTAATAAAATTATGAAAAATGTATGTAAATCAATATTCATACAGAATATAATATAGTCGTATTCTCCAGACTTCCCGTTTACAGGAGTGGCTCATGTTTAGCAGTGGGACTTGAAAACGGCTGTAACCACGAGTGGGCCATTTTTATTAAACTAGGTAGGTACATACGTTTCATGATTTTGTATTAGTGCCAAATATAGCTACTATCCTAATCAACTCTGTTAAATTTCAAATCAATAAGATTTCGTAATTCTTATGCTAATACAGTAATAATCTTCAATCTCTGTTTCTATTGAATTCCTGGAGGGATATTAACTCACGGCACAATAGATCATCGTTGTGTACAGAATAGACGCTTAATTTGTTACGCATATTATGATTACAATTTAAACAATATGTTAACTATACTTTAGATTACTAATACTATATTATCAAGTTTTATATCAAACATGGTATATTGTTAATAATTGCAGTTCATAATTAATGCTATTCTTATGCCTATATAAATTAATAGGTACATTGTTGATAGAGGATTTATTTTTATATACAATGCAGAAAGCTTTTGTTTGTTGCTGTTTAAGGACTGTTTTCCAAATCTCACCGTTATTGCCACCCCTCCACACTGAAATCTATATCTATACATGTATCTATGGCAGCTAGTAAACTGATAAAGTAGCTAAACATCAACAAGAGCTTTGACATAAATGGGCTTAGCAATATACTGCAGAGATTTAAAATGTCTAGTTAAGATAACACGTTTCGTGATAGAGCGCTGACAGATGCGGACGCTCGTGCGTGTTAGTTACCAGAACATACGGCAGGTGTACCCCATTTGTATCACATAGAATGTGTATAACCACTTCTTGCGAAATACCTCTTAATACACTGCCTAAGATTCAGATGGTGTCGGTCTCTATGGAATATATTTTGTCTTTGTTTATACAATCTTGATTGTATTTTAATAGGGTGGTCGTTTATCGCGAAATAAATCTACGAATTGTGTCTGGGTTTAAATTAGAAATTGTATAAAGTTATTCGGCTGCTTAATTAATTCCATGCAGTTTAGGCGAGCAATGCCATCTAGCAGCATTTGTTTGACCAAAAATGTTTAAATGCGTGCTTTTGTAGTTTTCAGGGTATTCGTTATATTGAATTAAGAAATAGTTCATTTTAAAAGAAGCGTCAAGGTGAAATCGTTTTTGTTTTTTATTATATAAGTTGTTTTATTTTTCACCAGTACAACACCATACAAATTATTTTTACCGTACAGTTTTAATATACAAAACAATAAAATACCATAGTACATTTCGGTAAATGAGGTGATGTTATCACTAAACAACAACCTCTTTGTGACAATTGATCCGATAATTTTCAATATCTTGCACTGCTATTTTTAATGAGACAGTTTACAGTATTTTGAGATATAGCAAACGTGAGAACAATTCAGTTGTTTTAATTTATTCACCAATCAGCACCAATACAGGCACTAACAAATTTTTAATAACAATAAAAAGCTGTATAAAGTATAACTTGTGAGTATTTTACGTAGAGCTCAAGTGATTTAAAATTCCTTGCGAGTCTAAAACTGAGAAGTTCACCCTAAAGAACTAAATACACAAGAAATAGAATTTATATTCCTATTCTTATATAATTATGGGTATTATAGTAATAGTGAGTGCTACACATAGCGAGGTTGAAAAATATGTCACCAGCAAACCATAAGAAAATTACTAGAGAATGCTAGAATGTTGCCTGTTCTTAATACGGCAAGCGTCATACGCATAACTGTCAATTAATTCAAACCAAGGATAGTCAAAAACGGACGAGTTCTAGAATTTCGACAACATTTCGAAGCAAAACAAGAAAGGGGACTGAGCGCATAACGACCCGTGTCACTACCAGACATTGCGACAATGCCGGCCGTGTCATGGCCGCGCCTACCAGTGAATGTTCAAGGAATGCATGCGTAACTTGAATAAAACATAACACCGCACCAGTCGCGAGATATACACGAATTTGGATCACATTCGTGGGCCTTATCAGTATCTGTTTCACACATTGGCGGCGTCTCGACCAAAATGGACGTGTTGAGCCCTTGTTTAAGATAACATTTCGTCATAAGCCTTAAAGTATAAGTAACAAGTGTATAGTTCATACTTTCATGGACTATGATTCGTTTTTCTCACTAATTAGTTCTGTTTTATTTTAATTCTTATTTTGCGGGAGTTTATTCTTATACGATGCAAGAATTCCGAATACCGAAGCCTGCACCGTCCCGTCACCGTAAAGAATAATCATATCCCCTTTAAAGCATTTCTTGAATTTATACACATGCAGAGAAACAGACATATATCATTGAAAATATCTTAAATGAAGCAATATATCTATACACATACTCGTACTATTGCTGCTTGCAAACTGTGATGATTTTTCACGTCGGCTGCAATGCAGAACTACTATGTACTAATAATATTTGGTAACTTTGGCGTCTAGCAATGGGAAATATGGAAAGTTTGCAGTCAGAAACGTTTTTAATATTTACTAACATTAAACCACATGTTACATGTATTATGATGTATCTATATTTTCATAATAGATACATCTTATTTCCAGTCATACGAAAAACATATTTTATCAATGTAAACGTTATTTATAAAAGTAAATTAACAATAGACCAATCACGTTTAATAAAATTTCCATACAGTCTTTTATGCGTTTTTTATAACGCCCAAAATATAATGAAATCGGTAACGCAAGCTTCTGTATCAGGTTACTTGTAACTTTCCAATTCCTTTCAAGCGGCGATAAGGTTTCAATACCGATCGCATATCGAGATTAAGTTTACGTGTACTAAAGTGACCCAAATCGATAATAATTAATGTAAAGGCGAAATAAAAATAAGCCGAACGTCCTTGTGAGGTAATCGGTCGACAATCCCGCTCGCACCAACTCGGTACTTTCACTATCATTGTGTGTTTCGCAACGATTGATACGTAGGGTACAAACAGTGGGTGTAAACTAATTACTTAGTATATAACAAAGTTATTGGTATAATACACGCTTACTTTGCTGCTTGTTATTCACAGAGTAGCCTTTCAACGTCTGATTGCTCCGTAATGATTGATTGAGATAGAGATAACTTAATCATAACATCCGGTACTCACTTGAATTGTTCTTTCGCCTATAAGGGTGGTCATTTGCTTTGTTTATTTGGCAAACAATAAAGAGTTATCGCACTAATTGGCGTACCTCTAGGTATTTGAATTATTACTATTTTATTCCATCCAACCTGGTCCTTAACGGGTAGGCAGAAAGCACCGAGTGCCAAATGTGTCTTTATAAACCTGACGTACATCTTGTATAGGTTTTTATCATATGATAATAAGATTTATTATCTTGGTAAATAAATAAATAACAGGTACGTACGTAATATAATTCTACGATAGTAAAGTTGAAAAAAAGACTCAACATGATATATATCTGCCATTTTCATATTCATTAACGATCTCATTTCACCGAGGAAAATGTGTGATTTATGTCAGTGGACAATTTTAGTACAAAAAATAAGCAACCGGTCATTTATATCAAGTACCAAATTATAACTTTTTCTGATTTCCTGTTTATGTTTGTATTGTTTCCTGTAACTTGCGGTGAAAATGAAAAAAAAACATATCCTCGTAACATTTTATTGCCATCGTTACCCTACATTATATTACATAACACTCAAACACTTTAAACTTTGGTATGAGAAAGATTAAAGAAAATATTAGGTAACATAATATACTGGCGGACTACAAAAGTTAATTTCAAAACAATAATCAAACTAATTATAACACTCGCGTTACAGATGTAGTTATGATTAATTTGTTTTACAGCCACTAAACCTTTAAACAACGTAATAGCAACATCGATTGCACTTTTACTCCGTGAGTTTGTTACATTACCTATACTAATTTGTATTTACAATAATTTATATATCGAATATATCTAACAGATTAACGATAGGCTTCCGTTTTTTGACAATTTTCCGAACTACTTCTTTTGGCGCAGAACTTCTTGGAGGTTTGTGATGCCGATCATCATCATAACCGTCATCGAATCCACTGGGATGGTCATACTCCTCGTCCATTTCTTGTTGATAGTCAACAGGTTCTACAATTCGCGGTGGTTTCTTATATTTCTTCTTTGGTACCAAAATGTAATCGTCCAGATTATCTGGGAACGATTCGGGTTTTTTATGAGGTCGCGCTTTCTTTTTCGGCCTGGAGGACATATTTTCAGGATAAATGTTTTCTGGGGGTGCATCTGGTGATACTGGATAGCTGTATTTTACTGACGTTGGTAAAGCAGTCAATTCGTCTTGCTTCGGTGGCTTATTATATTGCTCATTATATTTATACAGCTGTATCAGTTTCTCTATATCAATATTGGATGGATCAAAGTATTTATCGAAAGTTTCTTTATACGAATCGGCATCATATGATGGATATTTTTGCTTACGAAAATCGAAATCTGTCACACTACCATACAAGTTGGGATTTTCTTTTTTATGTTTCGTTTTGCAATTTGGGTCAGTATTAAAACCTATATGACTATGTGCTTCCCCAATAGGATCATATTCATCTCGTGGATGTTTTATTGATATGCTATGCGTATATTCACTTGGTTCCAAGTCCATGGGATATTTCGGTCGCTTTTTAACTGAATAATCCTTGAATAATGAGTCGAATGGGTGCTTCTTCCTTTTCTTCTCGTTCGTAGGATATGTTTCCAGATCGGAGTCTTCAGAAAAATCATAAAATCTCTCCTGATCTCTTAGGGCTTTGTCTTCAATAACACTTTGACGCTGTTCGATTTGTGGTTGTACCTCATTGTTAACAGCAGCTGCGAATCCTGTGTTGGGTCCGGATGAGTATTCTACAGTTCTCATAGAGCCATCTGCTTCTAGAACACTGTAATGACCTTGAAAAGAAGATATTCCATTAAACAAAATTATGTAAAAAAATTATTAATCATTTTAAAATTGCATTTTACCTTTAACAGTGTCGCCGGACTTCTCCTCCCACACGCTTTTGATATCTCCAGTACGAGCATCAGAAACTCCGTAGCCAAATGAGTAGGTTGGATTTCCCTGAAAGCAAAAAATAAACGCAAGTGAACATTAATTCATCGAAACATTTTTTATTATTCCCCTAATTACACTCATGCATATAAAAAGTTGGCGGGAATGTGTGAAGCGATAGCTTGCGTGCATTAATTCGGTATTTTACTCATTATGACAATTCGTTGCATGCCTGATGATTACAGTTTAGTATTCTGAATACTAAATGAGTAATTTTAATCGTTTCCATAAAGTTGGAATGTGACTCGTATACTAAGTAGACGTGAGAGTATAGATGTCAGTTTGTCAGTCAAACTAATAGGTGTTACGCTTTCAACGCTTTCGATTTCGATTCGCTTTGTGAATACGTATTTTTACTCGCATGATAAATTTTACTAGATACAGTGACTACTTTGTAAACAAAGTATAGAATACTATTTTATACGTGCGAAATTAGTGACGTTTGCAAACAATCTTAAATTTTAATTATTGAGCATTATTATTGAATCATTGAGCATATTGTTACTTGATTAACAAAAGTAGCTCACATAACAATATCATCAAAAACATTTATATCGTTTGATATGAACAAAATACGCATTTACAAATGATGTTAGTGTACCGTTACGTGATATTTTAATTAGTATACTAATTTGAATATACATCTAAAAATAGAAGTTCAAAGATGGAAACTGGTTTATGTTTGTAAACAGACGCATTAAATGTCACTCGCTCGCGGCAATCTTCTCAAGTTCAAGATGACCGAGTCGAGCACGCATCGTTCAATGTCAATGACGGATCATTCACTTTCGTTCATTCATTTCCATCTTTACATTATCTTTATATTGTTTTTATCCACAAAATGTCAAAATTATGTACATATCCACAAAATTATGTACATTTGTACTAAAAAAGACAATTTAAATTAACATTATTTTTTTATTAATGGATGCAAATAACTAAAATAATAATGTCTATTGCAATAACAAACAAATTAACTTTATTATGAAAATTCCAACTGATCGCTTATGTCATTACTATCGATAAAAAAGTATTTCAAAGCGGTTGTACAAGTTCGAATGGGATACTTTTGAGTACTTAAAAACGAGTTTGCCGGAGAAAAGTGGGTGAACAACTGATACTGGTACCGTTTCGACATCCAGTTCACTTTCAGTGGCTATTTGAGCGCCACTACATATGTACGTACGTTTATTCAATAAGTACATATACATATATAGATCAAATACCTACACGTATAATCAACTGAATACCTGTATAATCTATTTAAACCATATTTGAAATTAGATCGCTCTAAAAATTAATTAACTTTTATTACTTTTGCAATTAAAATATCGATTGCTGTAAACACGTGCCATTAATTAACTAAAACAAATAAATCTAACGTACATTCATGTAAAATTTCATTAAATAGTGAGGTATTCTAATACCTTTATTGTTGAAAATCAGGAAGAAAGAGGACACACGTACGCACTTTATTACCAGGAAAAGAGAGATACGTGACACAAGCAATTTATAGCGGTAAAAAATTAAAATGATCAACCATTAAACAGCAAATTATATGCCATTACATCGGAAATTTCTATCGATAACTGACGTCAAATAGAACAATAGAGATAGTTCAGTAAAAGTGATTTCTATATTGAGAAACGATATTTCACCAATTATACAATCTTACACAACTGTATTTATCAATAAATTAAACTTTACATGTTATTAGGTTTTTGTACAGGTATCTCGTGAAATAAGATAAACAGTCGAAGTACATTATACAAAATATTTTTAAAGCAATATAAGATACTAAAAAAATTGTGCACATTCGAAAATTACAAATATGAATAACCAAAATTGAAGAATTTTTATACTAACGTGATAACGTTCTTTTAGAACTAATCAAATATTGTTGTTTTGACTACGGATCTTGTGATGTGTACGAGTATGTGTGAGTAACAACTGTGTGCTTATGAGCGCATCATATCAATTTTCGTGGTTAAAAAGCAGAACAGTGAGAAAGTTGTGTCCATCATCGGTAATATACAGCATCGTCGCGGCCGTCTTGTCGTCAATATCAATACCCGTCAGTCGCGCCGGGCGCTGGGGAAACTGTCTGCGTAGAAGGCCTTACATGATACACGGCTATTATTACCTTCAGACTGTTAATTTTACCATTTACTCCACCTTTCCCTTTTTATCTAGGAATAATTTTTGCAACCTATTTTACCGGGTCGTTTTAAAAATGTGACTTATCAAATTTTTTATTTAGTAATATTGCCAACTGTATGTTCCATTTCAGGATTAATATTTAAATTTATTTTTATAGAACTGTGTTAACATAGTTAATGTGAGCATTTATTAATGTTTATTTTTGTCACATAATCAAAAAGGCGCTCTGAAATATCTATTTAATAGTTAAATATAAAATTGCATTACACACAACAAAATAATAATTAGATAACACATTATTATTCACCGTCTCTATTTCATTAATTAAATTATTTCAACCATTTGTGTTTTGTAACTTAATTAGGTATATCCGATAACTCCGAAAACTAAGGAAAGCTGAAAATAATAGTCTCATTACTTACATCTTCAGGACTGCGCTGGTTAAATTCTTCTTCAGCTATATATTCTTCTTGACAATTTAACACCATTGCATGTGCCAAGATCTAAAAGATATAATAAATTAAATAAGGCTTCCGGGGATAACAAGTCAAATATTTACTTACTGTATAACAACCATGTACTGAACACAACTTTAATAACGAACTTTCCAATAACACTCATAGATGCACATGTATGGGTGTTTTCTATATTCATATTCAAAATCACTTACCAATAAAACCAGGGCTTTCGCCATGGCGTTCACTCGTCACAAGACCTCCCCAGCACCACCATATGATTTGATTCACTGCCACTTATTTTTTTTATTTTACAGAGAATTTCAGTAGGAACCTGTCCATATCCAAGGTTGAGGCTATTTGAAGACGGTACGAGACGACCACCACTTACCTATTTATAAACGCACACGGCCACACCTTCCGAACAATACGTATTCAACGCACACATGCCTCGCCGCTGTCACTAGGATACACTATATTTAATTGCTTTATTGTCTACCAGTATGAGTATAACACAATGGATTATTTCCTGACCGACCCCTGCGATTGAAAAATGGACATTTCTCTTATAGTTTGTCCATTTCCTTCTTAATTGTTTCACTACCTACACTATTTATTGCGAACATAATTATAAAATTTTCGAGCCATACCAGTATATCAATTGTACGAGGACCCGGAGAAATGGTTTCTGGAATGCTGACAAAGAAACCCACAGTTTGGGAGAAACTGAATAAACATTTACATACATTTGTTTTAACAAATAAAAACAAAATCTTTATTCGCCTTATATTGTTTTATCATCACATTATACCATGTACACAAAGGGTGATAAGAGATGATTTCAGGAAGAATCAATAAAAATAAAGACTAAATAGCGATGGATATTACAAACATTATTATGAAACAAACAAACATAAATATTGTGACTACCACGGCAGCTGTAAGTGAAACCTATACTAAATGGAATAATAAAAAAGCATTAATTTACGATTCGACTTTTATAATACTTGTACAGGTAGATAAAAACACTACAGTTTTACAGAGAGACAACGCCTTTACAAGCTGGAATACGTAAAAAATATGCGTTTATGCATATTAACAATTCTACATTCAGCTAAGCATGTAAATCAACGAAAGTGAACATGTTCCACAGATGCAAAGTATGGCAATGTTTACAGCCGGGCGTAGCGATCAGCGTAGCGGAAAATGGTTAAGTTAATTTACGTAAATTTTTTATAATGATTTTAAAAATTTATTCTAGCATGATAATGATACATTTTTTTATGACTACATGTAGGTATATGTACATTAAAAATTATTGAAAATTATTTTTATCCCGTCACGTCAGGATTCCTAAATGTAATATCCTTCCTTATATTAGTAAGTGTATCCTACTTTCACATGTATGTACATTTATTTGATCTGTAATTCGTTTTGTTTACAGTGGTACATGTAAATTGTTAATTTTTTATTCAGAGCCACACGCTCCTGGTTTCTGTAAACAAAGCCTAATTGCGTGAAATGTAATGTAAAGTAATGTCGTAAATTATTACAATACGCAACCATGAACACGTTATATCTCAAAATTACGCATTGACGTAATATTATTCTCGTATGTTAACTTTTTTATTGTGCTGCCTGATACATATCTTGCGTACTTCGAAAAGTATTGTATTAGTATTAAGACGTTTTGAAGTGTTAACATTTTGTAATTTTACCCGAAATACTGTCATGTATTATTTAATTTATATTAAAGTTTTTTATATTAAAAGTTGTGGCCAAACGAATTGCACATTATAAAATTACGTGCCTACTTAATAACTCGATGAAAATTCAAGCATGACACATTCGTATCAACTTATAACCGACCATTTTTATTAATGACCAGTCGACAATATTTCATGCACGAGCTCCCCCTATAACGATGATGAATATGTTCAGGAAGAATCGACAGTAGGAAACTCTTCCGTTAAATTTGAAAAGAAAACTGGTAATTTATGGCATTAAATAAGATGTTTTATTATTCCCTTAACAACTCAACAACATTTTGTATATTAAATTAATAAAATACCAAGACATGACAAACGCGCATTTTATCACAGTTATCACACTTTTCTTAAAATCATACGGACACTTTTAACACAAATTTTCATCATTACAGTGCCATCTATCAGTCAACGTCGAAATAAATTATTGCTGGTTAAGTCAGCGCCCTCTAGTGGTAACCGTAGTAACTAGCTCCTCCTTCATATTCTTTGCCGTAAACTTGTGGGTGGTGAGCGTGACCGATCCTCTTGACTACCGCGTTAAAACCGTTGTGCTTGTCAGCTGTATATTCAACTATGCGAGTAGTACCATCAGGCTCCGCTAGTGAATAAGCGCCTGGATGTATAAATAAAAATGTAACAATAATTTGGTTATTAAAAGTTTTGTTTAAGGATCGCAAATATACTAATCAAAAATGAAAAGACAAGCTTTTTTTATTACCTTTAACTACATCGCCGTCCCGTGTTTCCCACTGAGTTTTATGGTCACCGGTATGAGGATCCTTCACTGCATAGTCGAATGCATATTTAGGATAAGCCTGTAAATTAGTAAAGTTTTTACATATTTTTTTACAAACAAATTTAATTTTTATGCATTTCAGTACATTATTTGTCAGACGTGGGTGCTGTTTTTACATTCTTAAACATGAAAGATGCATAAACCAGAATTCCTTATCAAATGTACCTGTTTACGTTTTGCCGTTGCATTATCGAAGGAAAGCGTCATACAAAAGACTTCAACGAGGTTATGATAAGTTATTTAAACAAGTAATTTTCAAGTTTCATTCATTCATACACAGGTAGCGTATATTGCAGTTTCTGCCGACAAAGTGACTTCCGAATGTTGCAAGATTGGCAGTGCTATTACGAATAGGTACATACATTTGGGTTACTTTACTATGGCGCAAACATGGGACGTTACGGTAGTTGCATTTGGAGCTACGGCATAGTATACTTGTATTGTAATGTTGATCTTACATTACTCCTACCAATGTAAGCAAATCGTTACAGAGTATAAACAATTTAAGAGTATTTAAATACATTGTTCATCAATATTTCAACTGAAGTCTAACATAAGCTGACCGTGGCTGACCGTGATAATGCTAAAATCATCGAAGCGTTTTGGGTTACAATACGATATAATGATTTGACACTATAAGTAAGCTATACAAGTCATTTACTTAAATTTCGAATTTACTTAAAATTAAAGTCTTAATAGAATCGAGCAGTAGGATCTTTACTTATTTTGACCTAGAATATTGGTAACTAATGTATTGTAGACACTGGCTGACGGGGGAATCAAGAGCCTTCGAAAATGGCGTGTATGCAGGAAGAGAGTGATGAATGTAGACGAAGCACATCCGGTAAGGACATAATCCCATAAGAACATGGATATTTGGCATTCGGTGCTTTCTGGCTACCCCGTTAGGGACCTGGCGTGAAGGTTTCAATGAACGTATTGTAAAATGTTAATATTGTTAGTATTGAGAATAATAAAGGGGTCACTATTGACAGTGCATGGGTGCCCTTAGTGTAACAGAATTTTCCTCCTTCGTTTTTTAGTTATGACAACAAAACTGTATCAAATGCGACTGCCAATGTCATTTCTTTTTTGTTAAGAATTCAATATAATACAAATTTACTCGTGCGTAATTTTATGGGTGAAGTGTTAGGGCCACTAATAATTATGTTAGTGTAAAGAAACTGTTGACTAGTATCTATTATTTCAGCCTTGGGCAAAGTAAAAAGTATCGATAAAGATTTACATTTAAAACTTTACAAAAATATTGTATGACCCGGTTTTGCTAACAAAACAGAGTTTATGGAATCTTCTAAGTATGTATAAGCTAGTAATTTGTATGACAACATTCCTACCTGCTTAACGTAACTTTTTACTTATACCACAACATTAATAAATATATGCATATTTATCACTTAATTTACATGTGTTATTATAATAAATTAAAGGAAATTACATAATAGCCTTCGTGTCCATGTTGAGCGTCGCCGCCTCCGTAGCTGCCGTAGCCGCCATTATCCGCATAGCCATCGTAACCGCCATTGCCGCCGTATCCACCATAGCCGCCATAGCCAGCATAGCCAACATAACCAGCGTTAATGCTAACACACAATGCAGCCAAAACGAATACCTGGAAAAACGAGAATTGCACATAAAACAAAACACAAACATGCAGTTTCTTGTCTTGCGTAGTGGTTTTTAAGTAATCTCTGCTGTGAATAACTATTAATCATCAACGTTTCTACAGAAAACGAATCTCTGTCAACGAGGGTAGAAGTAGGTAGCGGGTACAGACCAGTGGGACAGTGGTGCCTCAGGAGGTCAGCTAACACATCAGATTCCAAGAATTATCTTAAAATTATCTCCATATAATTAGGTATGTATTAAGTTGTGATACAATAGTATTATTTCAACTTATCTCACACAAAGTATGTATGTACATAATGCCTTCATTCGTAAAACACGACAACACAATGCATGTAACGATGCAAAATTAAATATTAATGATGTTTGTATTAAACGTCATTGTACAAGTAGATTTGGAACTAGAACAATGGATACGCATAAACAATTGCCGGAAGTACGTACTAAGCTAATAAATGATGTACGGTCGTAATCATTTTCCGCTTATAATTCTGTTCGATAACACTATTTCCCATATCGTAACATACTGCGTTTCGTTCGATATATGTGAATCAGTAAACTTTTTGCTGTTGCTTTTCAAGAATCGCGGACCAAGTTCTAGTCACAAATTATGTAATATACAGCGGTTATAAATCCTCATTGCTATCTGTATTAGCTTAATTAACAAAAATGTCACACAAATTATAATTACACGTTAACTCTGCGTGTTATTGAATACGTTCTCATTACACGTATTAGAGAACATTTTACAAACCTCTAGATATCTTCGTATATTTTAATTCATAATATACGTTTAATTTCCAGCATCGAATGAGCCAGAGGGGCATCAACTAATTAATTGATACAACGGATATACGAGTACAATATTCAAAGGGCATGCATGAAACTTAAATAATACCTTCAATGTCGTCAAGTAATCTATTGATTGTACTTTTGGGTAAGTGATCAGTACACTTCGAAGTTATTCATTTTTAAATACTTCTTGTTCTGTTGTTGACAGGGTTCTTCGATCATAAGAAATAAATAGCTCCAAAATTATGGTAAGTAATGTATTCTTTAAAAAACGCACGTAATCTAGTAAAAGCAGAGTGAATTTGAGGATTTGAATTTAAAGCTTAAAGCTAATAGATAGCCACTGCCACTATATTCCATTTCATATACTGCTGTAATGTATTAGAAATATAATTAATTCCCTTAAACGTTATGTAGACGATTGCAAGATCTGTGACTACTTGTGATTAACTTTTTGACTGTTAACCACTTTATATAACAGTTATATATCGTGAACAGTTATTATTAGTATATTATTTAAGTACGACATAAGGTACTAGTTACTACATAGTGTTCATGCCACACAAATTAAAAAAAAATTGAAGCAGGTCCTAAAACATTTGTTTATTAGCTTTACAAACTAGAATTACTATTATGTCTTTAACATACGTAAGGTAACACAACAATACTAGTTGTATAATATTTTAAATTTGTATGTAATTTAAAAATGTTAAAGTACTAAATTAAGAGATATGATAACACTCGCCACACTTACTTGAAAAGCGCGCATTTTTTATGTATAAATAATCACTTGATGTCACTTTCTTCCTCTTCAGCGTGGAGGTGGCCGACAGGAGTTGAACTGACTGATGCGGTCTCAGAGGCTGCACTGTATTTATAACGCACTTATCTTGCACCACCTTGAGGTATGCCTCATGACTATGCTATGCTCTAAGTACTGCTAAAATATACACACAACCCGTTCACGAGTAATCGAAAATGTAAAATAAAAGTTTGCGATTCATCAAAATTAACATAACCTACATGCCTGTTTGACACTTGACAATAAACATACTGAAAAATAATAAAACTGGAATATTTTCAGTAGGTACTCAGCTAATCTTGTAACATTAAAATAAAGCAGGCTCATGGTTATCGACAAAACATACACAAATACAAATATACATGTACAAATATACTACTTTTTTGTCTTATTGTACCCTAAAAAATTACCCACGTAAAGGTTTACCTTTTACGTTACTAGATTTCATAAATGTTTCATAATACCAGAGGAAATGCTTTAAATGTATTGAACTACATATAATATGTATGTATGTATCCGAAATGATTTGACTAAATTTATTGATCCGCATTACTTTTTACTACATTTTGCCTCTAAATTTACTGTTTATGTACAGTAAAAAATCATTTAGCTTTAACTTAGAATCATTTACCTTATTTTACAGATTTTTTCTGTTTAATGGAACTAAACCTGCAATGACAAAGACAATCGTTATAATATAAATAGCTCGAGTGAATGCACGCGAAAACGGAAAATAAATAACTAGTACATAGATCCTAGATAAATCCATTTGGTACTAGATATTTTGCATGGTATAAAATGTCAAAAGTCACTATACTTATCTTCTTGTAAGGTGACAGTTTTTTATAGTATCATATTAACAATTTAATATATTTTTTTCTGTATAAGCTGGTAAAGATTTTAGGTACTGCGTAATTTAAACGGGCATTCCTGTAATAGTTTTCGTAATAACTGACGGAAGCAATACAAGTTCATTTCTTCCGAACGGAAATAGTAATACGACTATTCGTCTGTGTAATTGGAACAGACAAAAATTTTATGCACATATTACTTTTATTTAATCGCTAATTCATTTAATCGCAAGCAGTGATAGCCTAGTGGTTTGAAATTCAGCCTTCCACTCGGAAGGTCTGGGTTCGATCCTGGCATGCAC
>DWGJ01001047.1:0-22584 GCA_018246895.1 Aspitha aspitha aspitha
AAATTAATATTGTATACGAAAGAAATTAACACAAACAACATTCCTAAAATAAAATTGTTGAATATTAAATTTATTTTGATAGGAATAAATCTATTCAACATTATGATATGGTGAGACAGATGAAATTGAATATAATGGGAGTACCTGGTTAACATTTTTATTTGTTCCTAATTATGAACAAAACAATAAGGAATAAAACAACTAACCTATTTCGATGGTCCTCGGACTTGTGGCAATAAACATTTTTACTATTGCGGAGGTCAACTCAAGATCTTGGGTGACCTTAATCTTTATAACAGCCACCGACAGTTTTTTAAAAGAATAATTTATGGTGAAGGAATTTTATTATGAGTCATTCGAGTAAAAGACGATTTCCAAAGAATCACGATACAAAACTTTGGGTCTCCACAAAACTTCGAAAATAGCTGCGGTAGTACGAAGTTATTTATGAAATAAATCACTGTAAACTAAAATGTACTGATGGAGTCCTCTGAAACTTTAACTATTAATCTTGCTCCCTCTATAAGGACGTAGAGTATTAATATTAAATATACCCCGGATGCCAGCGACATGTGCCGCCATTTGTTTTATAAACTTATGTGAAATACAAATAACTGATTCGTGGTTTTGTAAGTCTCACACAGATCTACTTTTGTGATGTCAACTTTGTTACACTAAATTTATTTTCCCATACATGGTAAAGTGTTAATATAAATTAAAAAACTTGGTTATAATTCTTAAATGTGTTTTAAATGCATTTTTATATTACGAAAATATCGGTAGTTATAAAATAAATAAGTATTTAAAGCACATTAATATTTATGCACATTGCATTGTAAGATAAGCTACCCATGCTTCTCAATGAAGGTTGATTGAATAAAGCAAAATAAAAAGTATTTGGATGTTAAAATAATTGAACCTTGCGAGGTTTATTGTACTAAACCTGCAAGAGTCGATTGACAGAATGAGCTCGCTTTGCATTCAATACCTACATACATACATATATATGTACATATGCGCCAGCGCAACGCTCGCGTTTATGTCTTCAGTACTGTTTGGACGTGGGTAACACTTGCATTTGTATTAAAGGATTTACTGTCACTATCTAACCGAGCTTAGAAGGTGATTTATAATGTTATGTGAATGGAAATCCGTGATAAAAGTGTTATTAATTAAAACACTATAAAATATATTAAAAATTGGAATGTATTATTTGTCTATCTAAATCTATCAGTACCTAACTTTTTCAGTCAGTAATTTTAATTGCTGAAAGAAAATTTAATAAACGTAATGATAAAGTCGGATCTTACGCCGAATAAAGCGTTGTGTATGATATTGAATACCGTAATGAGTACTCCGGAAATGTCTAAATGAGGACCTTTGCGGGAACATGGTGCAAAAGCGCTCCGTGAAGAAACATGAAACCTTGACAAGTTCTGCTTCGCGTGTCATCTAACTTCGTACCAGACACCCTTGTGTATGTACGATTTCGTTATGAGCCAATTTATTGGTACCGTTCCTTTGATTTTTCTCGCCAATTCGAATAAGAATTTTCAATGAGTTCCTGCTGATTTTCCTTTATCCTTTGTGCGCGGCGAGCTTTTTCCAATATGTGATACTTATTTGGGAAATAGGGCTTGTTGTTCAGAGATTTACTGGGATAACTTTTTGACGATGTAACTTTTATTTTCCTATACGAGCTACGAAACCAACCTTTCGATATATGAATGACCACATTAATGAAAACACTAGAACCGATAAAATCATTAACAATTATGATAGGCAAATCAATTTGGAAAACTGGCCTACTAGACTAAACAGATTTTTGTTAACTATACGTGAATTTGAAACCAGACTACAAAGTAAAAAATCTATTACATGAATTGTATACAATTTAACATTATCATTGATCGATATATCATTGCATTGACTCGGACGTAAAAAACCGAACGTCATTGCTCTGAAATTGAAGGATCGCGATCGTTAGATAGGCGTACAATAACAAAGGAGTCATGACATCGAAATGAAGTAATGAAATAGCTTGAAAATGTCAAAGCCTGCATCGAGTGCGACCTCGCTCCCACTCTCGAGCAACGGTACTCGTGGCGCGGCCGCTGGCGTGGACTACCGAGCCGAGGTCTGTGCCCTCCTTGCGTCGAACCAGCGCGCTTCGATGCGCGCGCGCACCTCCCCTCTGTTCAGTACGCTTTACCGACAACAATCCCAAAATTACAGTGCTGAGCTTTGACAAGCGCAATAAGTGGACTGTAATAACCCAATGTGCAATTCCATTGTCAACACCGTCCGTTTGATTCGAATGTGATTTGTGAAATGTTGTGATTTAAGCTCATTTTATGTCTGTGAAATATAGAATGATTTCTGTAGTGCTAAGCTTGTGATTGTGGATTTAAATAGCGCGCCTAACCAGCTACACGGCTTGAGTGGAACGTCAAAGGCAAGTTTGAAACCGTTTTACATTTTAAATTACACTTATCGATAAGAATAAATGTCTTGTGGCTTTCTCAGAAAGTCGCATTTCCGTAGGAATACATACATATTTATTTATACATATTAAATTTGATCGTTTCCCCGAATTTAGGAGGTGCGTTTGAATAAATGAATGCGTCGTAAGAGCCGTTTAAGAAGACGTTATGTAAGAATTTACAAAAATCGCAATTACACGCGAATATTTAACGAGTTACGGTCATAACAGCATGGTAGAGTATTGCTAGTACAACATACTTTCTATTTCTCAACGCTTATTGCGAGCAATTGTTTTATTTTTTTTCTTAAATTCGAAAGGTTTAATAGTCGTAGTACAAGACGTAGGTATTTCGCTTAATTGACGTATGATAACGTTTGCTTTTATTCGTATAGCGAAAAGCATATTAACTTTTGTTTATTAAATTAATATTTTCGAATGCTCAACCAACCGTAAGTTATGTACGACGAGAGAGATAATAAATATTGTTGTAGTTAGAACATTGCGTTGAAACGTGTCAGCTGTGTCTGAGTCGGTGATACGCCGGAGACCGGTCGTAGCAGCGTTCAAGGTCGCAATAATAACATGGAAAGGATGGAATGGACTTCTATTTTAATACAGTCACAGGCTCTATATACTAGGATAGTATCTTTCATCGTACGTGTAGACTTGCAAGGCGACATTTCATTTACTATAGTAAGGAAATTATTTTTAAAGTGATGGTAAAATGGTGATTCAGTCGATTGTAAAATTCAAAAAGACAAGTTTAATATAATAATATATGACTGGATTTTCGTTTATACAACCAGATCTTGTGCGATATAATATTAAGAGACAAAGTACGGACAAATAAGAACAAGGCAGACCACTTAGTAATAAATGCAACAAAGAAGAACTTGGATTTGAAGGAGATGCTTTGAAATAGTGGTAAAAATACACGGTAATAAAGAGCAGTTAACTAGGTTAAGTCTATTAGCTTCTCGGCTTTAAACTATTGCTGCAAGCCGGCTTCCTTTTGGATCTCGAGCGGACAATTATCTGCCTGCTAACTTTTCACTTTGTTTAAACTGGATGTGTTTTTCATTCACTATAAGTTAATTTGAAATAACATTTTGAAATTAGATTTCGAAGCAATTTCATGTATTTTTGCATTATATTGTAATGTCAGTGATAGGTTTATTAAATGTTATGGTCCTAATAATTTATAACGTTTTCTGACGTCTGTGAACTCGACATATTAATTTTTTGCCAGCGTATTAGATTAAGGGCTAAATCTTTCTCATAAATGGACACGGCGAGATCGGTTTTTGTTTTACAGTTATGTGTATAATTGTTATGTTCTGTTTATATCGTATATGATGCAAATAAAATAATTTACGACGCGTACAATTTCATTTTCAATTTCTGGATAAGTAGATCTTTGAAAGAGACAGGGCTATGAATGTGAAGCGTTATTATTTTATTTATTGTACCTATTTATTCCTTTGAACTTTTAAACACTTCAAAGTGTCATATGAAATTAGATTTGACCAGCCGTTCTTACATCATTATAGCCTTAACGTGGCCTAGTTTAGCTCATCACAGAGTAATCATAGTTCGCCCAATCTACGCGAGCCTATTTATGTAAAAGTTTTTTGCTGGCGATAAAGAAGCGACCTTTTATTTTATTGAAATTTATTATCAAACGACTCTACAAATTCCTTACCACGATATGCAATGGAAGATTAAAATGACGTATTCCAATATTTATGAGGAACAATTTCCCGCGACATAATAATAGACATAAAACACGAGATAGCACAGATAATTATTACACAAGTAATGACACCATCAGCATTTCCCGTTAATGTATCTTGTGTGAGGTTTCTTGTTACATTTATCCGACTATTACGTACAGTTCATGTAACCTCGCTATCAAATTGATGGAAATGTAGACCTACTTCGTTAATTGTCTCTGAGGAATGAGCCATCGTATTATTCATTTTCATTTGTAGACTAGCTAGAAATGTTTCGTATTTTATGTAAATAGAATACTTTCTCTTAAGTTCATCATATAACATATTTCATCATATTGCCTTTAATATGGCCAGGATTTTACTTATTGCCATGATTATACTTATTATAACAATAATTTGAAGAGTTAGCCGTTTAATAATGAAAATGGAACCAAATCGTTTCGTTCAGACAAATTAAAAATACACGATATTTATGATATTTTTTTTCATGTCCAACTTACAAACATGCATTATATGTCCATACTATATAACACTGACATAGATAACTAGATTATATACAGACACCGAATAAACAAATGTGCTCATTACTCAAATGCTTGTCATGGGTGGAAATCGAACCCGTGCTTTCCCGTATAGCACTCGGGTTCTCGAACCACCAGACCAAGAGACCAGTCTAATATGAGCTTGTGATTGTACAAACAAGTCTTAATTGTAATCGTAAGATGCTATTACTATGAAGCGTATGTATTTACGCGAACAAAGATTAAACATTGTAACTGTTGTGTATTTAAGACGAGTTCATGACTAGGTCATCAAGTTGAACGTTTCCGTTGAGAACCAACTTTCTTCGGGATTTATGTGCGTATTGTAAGCTGTACAAATTTGGGTACCTATTTTACGCAAACAAGTTTTTATCAAAAACAGCAGACGAAACAATTTTACGACGATAGACATTTTAGTTTTAATATTTCATCAGAACAAAGCGGTAACGTTGGAGTTCTATATTCTGTTAGCTACGACAAAGACGTTACGGAATTAGGTACATAATACGAGTACGTATTAAAATTGTTTCAAAATGTACGAACCATTGTCGCAATGCTAACGATAGAAACCTGTAGATACGCGTTGCATTAACCGCGGCTTTTGTGCACGAACTGACCATGCTGTCACCATGACGTCACTGGGATGTCGTCACAAAACTAAACGAAAATATAGTTTTTTCTTAACTAATGTACGTGACATAATATCGCTATGATTTTTAAGTCACTAATGTTCTACCTTAAACAGACATACGATATGGTTAGTTACAAGAGTTCGGAAATACATCAGTAGCAAAATTATACATAACATTAAAACAATAATTTATAAAAGCCAGGAACAGCGATAAGTTATAAAAAAGCCATACACCGGATATAAATCAGACCGCGGTATAAAGGTTTTAAATGGCGATGTTACTCGCATATTAACTTATCTTCTAAAAATTCTTTCACATTTTATAACGAAGAAATCATGTGCCTTCTTGGTCGAACATACCAAATAGAAAAAAATTACTTTATAGTTATTCAATATTTCACATAGTACCTAATTTTTTAAAAGTATTCATAAAAGGAAATAGCTACTTTGAGATATGTAGAGAGCAGACTTTGCCATCTTGTTTCTTGTCACTTTAAATTTCTGTATTTAATTTCTATATTTCCTGTAAAGTTATGGTTTTGAGGTGTATTTATTTTTATACAGAATTTTACCTTGTAAGTATAGCTGTTCGAATACGACCTTGTAAATGTGTCTTGTTTTTTCCTATACCTATCAGTTTCGTCTACCACATTCTTGTTTTCAACACCTTTTTTTAATGTTGACGAAAGATGATTATTAGTGATTTGTCAGTTTTATGCAATTATTGTTGGTAGCTACTTAGTTTTTATTCCATCTGTTGTACAATTCATTTCGAGCGTTACGTGGTCAATTTGTTTTTGTGATATTTCTTTCTAGATCGGTTACTTACTTAACGTGACTTATATACTTTTCTTGGTTATTCAAAGGAAATGAGAGCAAAGAACTTGTTGCCTAGAAAACGTATTTTGGTGTGTATTCGATAACTTTTTTGTATTGGCTTTGCAATTGAATAAATATTCATTCGATTCGTAACCAATATAATTAAACTTTGATCCGAGTGTAAGGTATTAGTAGATTTAGTAGGAAACAATCTGATCAAACACTTCACTTTGAGCAAATTTCATTAACACATTTACATGGAATGATTGATAATAGCAATTACATGTACCTACATACAAACATTTAAGTATATTTCTTATGTTTTTATAAATATATCAAAGATATTTAAGGATTAATTTTTATGTCTATTGCACTATAAATAGCTACAAAACTAATTTCAGGAAATTTGTGTTAAGAGAGAATTATGAGCGTAATAGTAGCGTAATGTGTTAAGTTTACTTAGTTTATTGGAAGAGAGTTTGAAATATGTATTACGCGGATGACGGAGCAGACAGAATGAAAGTGCTTCAAGAACGTTTGTTATATTAGCGCACTTTCTGCAAACTGTTTATTTGATCCCAATTATTCGTTTAACCAATTTTCTAATCAAATACCTATCGTTTAGACTACGATCAATAGCATGTAAGTAACCAAGTAAGAAGTAATGCTAGAGCCTTATTTTTTGCCCTCTCTAAGACGGTCAGCCGTTACGTTAATGTTATAACAGTCTGAATTTTACGGTTGATTTAAATTTTGTGCCGGAAGAGCTTTTAATTTTTTTTTCTTTACTCTAAAAGCAATAGTAGATTCATTTTTAATGTTTACGTAGTTATAAATATAGTTACTAAATGTACACTAAGTTATTATTAAAATTATACATATACATATATGTTTAATATCTATGCCGTCGCGCCAGGTGTCTAACGAGGTAGGCAGAAAGCACCGATTGCCACCTTTCATCTACATACATGTACCTATAGTAAACCTATAAACAAGTATTGTTTCAGCTCATTGACCTTGTTGAATGATTTATTCTGGTCTTGAATGAATCTAGTCGAATTGTTCTGTTTTTGAATGAATCGGTCAGGTTTGGCAGCAATCACATTCAAGATAATAAAAAATATCGTAATTTATTATCTCTTAATTTGTCATAATATAGTCAGAAATCCTTGGAAATGGACACGTTCTCAAGCGATCTATCAAAAGTATTTCTATTTTATTTGTTAGTAATTTATTTTATATTCATAGAATCGTTCTTCTAAACAATGTAAAAATACATTATTTCCTTTTGACTCATTTCCTTGAATGCGCGTAAGTAAGTAATATTGGTTTAACCATCCGCGTTGGTTACCTAGATAACCATGGCCGAAAGATTTTCCGGTTTAAGAGAGCATGACTCTTTGACAATGCGCTTAAATCTAGTAAACTGTTATATTATCTGGCGGCTCGTTGTATAACAGATTTCTATTTTACTATCGTCCCCTATTGTCGCGCAAACGGATCCATATTCGATTCCCTGACAAGTAAATATCCGAAACATGTCTTAAAATATGTGTTAGGTTTCGTAGCTTATGTTTGTCGATCCATTGTCAATGCTATCAATGACACAAAAGATCTTAATGTGTAATCGTGAGCTTAATGTTTTGTGTCTGGAGCGAGAAAATAAAAAATAGTTTTAAACTAATGTAGGAGAATACCTTTTCTTTACAACGGATTTAGATTCTTATAACATATCTACCAAGTATCCAGGGCTTTCACCAATGCTCATATCCAAAGTGTTTTCAGAAGCTACAAAAGGTCGATAGTCATCCAATAAATCGAAATAAGTGTTTTGGGACACGCCCTAAATAGCTTTTTTATTTCTAACGTACGGTCATTTGGCCAGTAACGGCCCTTGTTACCTAACAGTTATTTTACATAAGGCTATTGCGGTAAGTAAATGAAATTATTTATTTTAGAATTCTTCTTATGTTTTCTACAATAAAATTGTTTATCCATTTAATAATGACACTTCAATTTAAAATAATATAGAATTGTAGAATTATTTTAAAAATGAGTGATCCGTATTCAATGGGCGATTTGTATTTCGAATGTCAGTTACCGTTCGAGAGAAACGTCAAATGTACTTATTGTAATTGATTATCTTGGGCTGTTTTTCTTGAAAAACAAAGGAAACTACTAGATGTTTTTAATTGTTAGTTCTAATCTATGTAAAAACGGTATTAAGTATGTAGAATCTTTTTTTTTTTCTTTTTCGCGATGGCTTCTCTGTCTTGTGACCATTTTGCCAATGACAAGTTTATGTAGAATCTTTATAACTTTGTTTTAGTTTTCATATACGTACATATATAAATTAATCTAATGTTGCGAAATGTATTTAGAATTATTCAAAATTAAAATATAGCCTTTTTCACGTGCAGCCCAATTTAACAACGTAAACCGTAACCTTCACACGCCGTGGGTACCCAAAGCGTGACAATATAAGCTTATAATATAATTTCATGGTTCTTTGACATCATTGTTACATGCTTTGGAAAGTAATTTTATATTTTGTAACTGAGACCGAGTAAAGAGATTCGATATATTGTAAGTCAAAAGTGGATTTTTGCAACTATTAAAATTTAAAAATTGGCCGTTTTGGAAAAAATGCACGCAATAGTTTCAAGTACAAATACATACATTACTTTAGTAAAAAAATGTTTGCTGCAACCAAGTATACTTTTTCTAAAGCAATCTCTAAAAGACAAATAAAGGAATTTAAGATTGTGTAGAAGTAATTTAAGTTTCGCACATACTAAGTTTTACAGAATATTCGTAGCTCCCATTCAGTCGCTAAGATAAGAATTTAATGATACCTACATCTTGCTAAGGTATCCAATTACACTAACGGTATGCATAAATTCACCGAACAATTTAATTTCGCATACCTACCGTGAGTTTTGATACTTGTAGGTTACATAATATGAAATTCTTTCTACATCCCTTGCATGCAACTTGTTATTGTAGGGGCAGACTTGGTCGTGGTATTTTTAATTTTACCACGGGTTTTGTTCACGCTTGTCTCTCGCTATATACTCGTACGTATGTCCATAAGTGTTGACATGATTATACAAGAAGATAATATTATGAGTTTATTATGATACATATTCGTAAAAATTTTTTGGGAAAAATTGCACTTCTACCAATGTTTTTAGAGTGTTGGCTATTGTTCGTTGATATCACAAAAAGATGACTTCTTAATTTGATTTGTATGATTTTAAAAGCTTTTTACAGTTAAAACGTAGAATTAGTTATCTTTTGTACAAAATATATTAGCTCCCTAAAAAGAATTCAATTCACAGTTTCTTTACAAATGTTGCTATTCTAAAATAGACAAACAATACAATTTGGGGTTTCTCAAAGACGAATACGAAGTTGCGGGTAGCGGTTCTACTTACTTTTATGATTCTTATTCTTTATCCCTTTTCGGGATCAAAATCAGCTTAAAACACTTCACTTTGATAAGTATGACAAAGTTTGATTTAATCTCTGTTGGTTTTGCGAAAAGAAAAGTAAGTAGACATTCAGGAAAGTAATCTGAATTAGGATAAGTTATTTGTATTCTCTGCCCGCTTTGTATAATCTGTTTATGTCATTAGAATTTGGGAGGCTTTCCCTTGAATTTAATTTTATGTTGTCTCCTTTAGGTATCGGCGTATCGATTGGATCATAAAAAATGGGTACTTGTAAAAGTACTTCGGCAAAACAAGGAGACGCTTATGAAACTTTGCACCTAAAGTTCGCAAACCTAATGACCGACCGTGCTCTAATCTCTTTGATATCTTTGACTTATATGTAATCAGAATCTCTAACGATTTTGTATTACGATCAGTCTAAATTAAGTAGATTTGTAGTTATATTGCGTTCTAAAATTGTACTTTTATTGAATTATATGTAACGGATTGCAATTCATTGCTTATGATAAGTCAATTTTGCTACTAGGTTGGTACGAGTGCGATAATACTATAAAATATTATAATTGTTTAGCACCAAAATATGTAATGTTGAATTACTTTTAACGAGTTGTAATTTGACTTGTTTGTATCTTAAATCTGATATTATAAAGTAAGATGGAATTGTTAGTTATGATCGTACATATATGCTAATAACCGGTTACATGGATATTTTATATAATATTGTATGTCCCGTTAGAATTAGAATTTGCAAGTTCAATGACTTGCAAATTTTACGAATACCGGTTTATTTTCCCATACTCAACTCTTTATGTGCTTAACCTGACTACTTTCTTGTGTGAGATTAAGAATTATTCGTCGAACACCTTTTTACTGAAATAGTAATCACAATAAACAAAAAACTATAGAGATTTATAAAAAGATCTAATCAAAGTTGAATGAATTATTCTACGGAGTTAAATTTTTAAAACGTTATAAAACTTTTACCGTGCTGTAATCAATCAAATATTGACATTAAGGGTCGGTCTATGAAAAAGTAAGAGCTTCTTGCTTCCTAAAAAAAGAATTACTTGTCTCGTCTTTTTACTAAAACTGTAAGGTGATTGGTAAGATAGATGATATAAGGTTTAGTACTACAAGTTTCGTTAGCTCAAGAACAATGAATCACGAACGATCAAGTTCAGTAGATTATGAATTTGTAGGGCTGACATTTGAGTGCAATTTTGATTTCGAATTTCACAGGTAAATCTTTACGTACGTCGTGTCGGCTATATGCGTTTGTAATTTATTCTAAAATGATTTTTCTACCTTTCTTATTGTACAAGCTTGGTCCCCTGTCCTCAGATCGTCTGCCAGAAATACGATTAGGCTGCTTCTTGTAGCGGTGTTCACAATAAAGGATATTGAATTGATTTATTTGTCACTACAGTCAGTGTGCTCCGTCAAATCACTATTCCTTATATAGCTCGTCTAGATAACGCATAAGCTAGTAACGCGTAACAGTATGAGATATCGAGAAAAATACTTATGCAATCCAAATAAGATCAGCAAATGGCGTTACGTTACACGCCGCCGCCGTTACGGGAGCATTTCTTATTCCCGCCACGCGTCCGTGTACGGTTCATATCTCCGACATTAATGCGTTTTCCATGCCCTCAGCAATTTAACCGCGAATACGTTAACGGCGGTCTCGATAATTCGCCCCTTTTCCGTCGGGAGATTTTCGTTCATTTTTGGATTTTCTCTTGATACTTCTTGCAAGAATTGTCGACTTCGGAAACTTTGAAGTTAATTTTTTTTATACATTTTTTAAGATTTCTCAATCAACTCAACTCAATTCGATTCACAGCATTCTTTTCAATTCTTTAGCTCACTTTTTCAATTGTAGCAGCTTCTGAACATGTATAACTACGATTTTTCTTCATCCATACACTTTATTATTTTCAATTTTAAAATAATCATTAATAGATAGTATTTTGCGTAGGTTACTTCCCTACTTCATACAAAAAAATAAATAACTTAGCGGCTTTTTCGTGAAAATATAGAACAGACAGTTATGTACATGTATAATCTTAAAATGGCTTTAAATGACGATGTTTATTAATGAATGTTATACATACCTTATTGATTCTTAGCTGAAAATATCTCTCCAGCAAAGCCATATAAATGGATTGCAAACATGATCACGTAAAGGGGTTTCCGATAATGCAGTCATTACGTTCGTTTATTATTAGATTTAAGTCGCTCGACGTTACCATACACTTTAAAGCTTTAAACGAATCAATCTTCTTTTATAGAAATTGGATCTATTTTGAAATGCTCCAGATACGTACCAAGTACATGCAGAATGAAATTGCTATCTAGCTTTATGAATACTTATGAAACCATTAACAATAATTAAATGAAGTTCAATTTAAGAATTGCTATTCTGTTATGGAGTTATTTTACATGTTTAAACGTGTTTAAAAATATCAAAACCTCTTCTACATTAAATTGAAACAAATACAATTTTAACATGGATAAAGCCACGCTTGTTTCTCACAGGAAGGGCTAAGGCTGAGGATTTTCAACGGCCACGATTTTAAAAAACTCCTTTTTTGATTGCATAGACGGACCAATAGCCGAACGAGGTATCTCATGTTATGTGGTCAGCGTCACCAAGAAACCGTCAATTTACATTTATTTTTAATCAATAAAAAACAATTCGTTTTGTAGCGAAATATCTAGAGATTTTTGATACTATTCTAAATTTGTGATCGGAATTATATAATTCCATGGTCCAATGTGGGAAGTGTAAGATGGAAGAGGCTGGAAGAGATTGTTTGCATTTCTGAATTCCAGCTTGAAATTAGGTAAAAATCGGAGCTCCGAATTCATTTACTCAAAATCTCAAGAAATATATGTTTGGAGCGGAAGGCGGTACCCATTCCGAGTATTTATGACGCTGTAATAATATATCTAGGGCGATATAAATCGTGGTCGCACTCACGCTTCCTTTCTCACTCCCCCTCGCGAATGGTATCTCGCAGTGCGTAATGCTGTTTTTACATTCTTCTCATCAAATTAAGACTGAAGCCCTATAGAATATACGACGTAGCAATCTCACTAAATATCGCGTTTTTGCGAGAACTTGGATGGAAAATCTCTTATTATTTTCCTACAGAACCGTTCTTTTTTATTTTCAGTTTTGTACAAAAGCACGGGACAATGAAGTCGAATGGTCGCTTTTGTATTGAGACAATGGCAGAAAAACGTGGAATCCGTTAAGAGAATGCGACCTCATTTGGAGAAATTCAATTAATTTGATTAAGATTTGTCGCTCATAATGGTGATGCTTTTTGCCGTTAATTACTTAGATAGGCTTCGGCGGGAAATATTAATTTATGTTTTGCTCAAGGTATGTAGATTATATTCAATGCCTTATCTGCGTTTGTTATTCTCACATTTATATTATAAGAGAATAGCAAATTGGATGAGTTTAAGGTAGCCTGCCTTAAGGAAAGTTTATTATTGTAGAATCACGCCAGGTCTCTAACGGGTTAGGCATAACGCACCGAGTGCACAATATCAATATCTGGTTAGTGTTCTCGCTGTCAAGGAAAGCCTAAAAAAAGATGGTTTTTACAATAAATATTGTAACTATTAATTTTATCAATTGCTCTATCGTTTTAATGTTGTGGGTACCCGGCATTTCTCCTGGAAGAGAATGGTCATGAAGTCATGATTATTATTTACTACACTAAGAACTCAAAAGCGCGAAGATTTGCTCACGATATTTAAATGTTAAATTTGGAAATGCTCCGCAAAGATTTTTTCGTTCATTTTCATTCGCCGTTCAGAGAAAAGGTATGGCACTAAACATATTAAGTATATCATTACAATATTATAAAGAGCGGCTTAACAATGCCATCCTGATATATGTAGCTATATTTATTTATTACGTTATGGAGAAAAATGCAGTCATCCTTAATTTAATAAGACTATTCACGTAATTAATATTAATTACGTGTAAGCAGTACTTCTGTTATGTGCAGAGAAAGTGTGTATCAAGTTCTTACTTTCTACAGTTCCTAGAATTACTGCATCTGTAGTTACATATTCAAATGGAATCGTCGAAGCTGGAATCGTCGAAATGTAATATACAGTACTGTACTTGGAATTCGGGGTACAAAATTAAACTTTGCTGTTTCCATCAGGATGTTCCAAAGTTGGAATGACATTATTCGTACACTGCGGCATATAATGCTATTATTACAGTATCACCCGGTACACCCGCGTTCTGATAATCTTAGTTGTCTTGAATAATCCACCTTTGAATCTGCAACTAGAATATCAGCGTTCGGAACTCGTTGACAAGATCGAATATGTTGGAAACACTGTTAGATTACTGTTGCAAATTTCGAATTTAAACAAATCTCAAATATATGCTACTAGACAGGTCACTAGTACCCTGCCATTGTCTCGTAAGCCAAATATCACAGGTGCTGATATGGGTTAATATAATTTAATTTTTATATCCTTGAACTACCAATACTGACGCTCTCGTTGTGTTAATGACCAACTTGAATTGTCTCCAAGGTTTTGTACATAGCAGTCGCATATACAGTGTTAAACAGTATGGCGTGTAGTAATGTCTGCACGCGAGGTTTTGTAAGCCATTAATTAAGTTCAAGAGGCATTCTCAATTTACATATATGTATATGTACAAGGATTGACGCGAAAGTTGTATTTCGGTAGAATATAAATACAATCGTGCTATTTTCTATGCAAAAATAGTGTTAACCAAAACTAATATTGATGCGATTAGTGTCATTGCCCGTCGAAGTTTCGTAATTACGTAGGTACATGTGAAAGCGGTGAGATGTCAGAGTGGAGCTCTTATCGGTTTCCAATACCGGAAGATACTCGTAGCACTGGAATCATTGCGGCGACGCGACAGTGTCGTTACACTCGTTGGCTTTTATTTTTACGCGTTTCACGGAGTAGCATTATATTCTGCTTGTAGCGCGGTCGTTGTATAAAAGACCTAGTTTTGATAATCTGTTTCCTAAATTTAATAGTTAAGTAAATATAATAAAAAATAAAATAAAAAACACGCTTTTATATCACATCTAACTAAAAAGTGAAAAATAATTCTTATTATAATAGAAATAAAAATAATGAACGAAAAGTATTAGTAGCCATTATTGTAAAAAAAGCGCATTTTTATTAATGAACCAATTGAAATGAAATAAGCTCTAAATGTTAAGTAAAGGTTACCATAACACCGCAGGGACAAACGCATCGGCATCGGTTAAGTTTTTGAGATTAGGGTGCATTAGCACTAGCGCAACTAGTACAAACATAGATTAAAAATGTATTCGTAAAACGGTCAAAATTCTGTGTATTTACCGGGTATAATATAAGCAAGGTTAACAGCCGCACCCACGCGAGTCGAAACGAAACGGATATGAAGCTTTGCCTGGTCAACTCAACCTCGCCTGCGAAATTAATAATGAACCACTAAACATTGGTTACGGTAAACACAAAAAGACATTGCGTTTGGTGACCTTTGGCATTTGAGTAGTGCTTGTTTTTTGTACCGTATGCCATCTGTCGTAGTAAAATCTTAATGTCTGTTTTGTTTCGTACACACGTGCATGTGTTTTTAAAACGCTATAGCTTCATTTGTTTGTGTTGTGTATCAGTGTAACGGCACTTATGCGATGCCTAACATTCGTATTTGTTTTTATATTATGAAATAAATCTTTATTGTACACTAAAAAAATATGATAGTGGTGAGTAATACGTCAATTTACAAACGTCTGCTTATTTATAAGAAATGTCCAGCTTATAAGGTTGATGTGCGGACATAAAAAGGAGAATACGAAAAGAAAGGAGATAAAAATGTCCCAATAGATACATGAAAGTAAGCAAAGAAAAACTAGGTATATTTACTTTTGTAAATAAAAGTAATTCTTAATCCTTCAGAGTACTTCAGAGTATATCAGAAGACTGAAGAGGACGCGATTGCTCATTTGGCGAGGCGCCATCGTGGGATTACTGGATCAGTTAGCTTTTACGATTCATTTTACGACGCTGACATCTGTTTGGGTTGAAATCGTGGCTACATAAATATAATGTTTACGGCTTATATTTTTTTAATGGCAAACCAACGATAACTTCGTGTCCAGTATAGTTGTCATCGATATGTTTTTTATTAAAGTTATTCTAGTTATACATATAATAATAATAAAATCTTTGTTTGCATAAAACATTGTACCTACGAGTATATGTATGTACATGATGGTTCAGTGTAATGTTGTGTAGACTTTGGCCTTAAGCCTGCTTATTCTAAGAAGAGACGTAAAAATGTATAAAAGAAAAAAAACATTCAATAATTTCCAATGTTCGGACTAAATGGGGATTGTGTTGTTTTAATCATTTAAATTGCATGCCTAATTTCTGTCGCAGTTCATATATAACATTGCACATATTGATATCGAAATCATTCATTACACACGAATAAATTACTAGGAATATATTTATATTGACGTAAGATTTGTATGGGTTGATATTTCAAATATCACCACTGGATCCTCAAAGACATGGAAAATGAGATTTGGAAACGCTGACAAATGACGTAATTCGAAGGGCGGCGGCAATAAAGAGACCTGAGTGAACTCATCAAAAACTCACAACGTATTATCGTCTATAAAAATTGATCTCATTTGATTGTGAATAATCGTCTATCTCGGGCAGGTTATCGTTCTTCCTGAGATATTTTTCGTTTCAATAAATTCTAATATAGAATATTAAGGCCGATCATCTTTTTAGGTTACGCTCATCTACCAAATAAAGAAGAATTATGTTAATAATTTGTTTTATATAAATGTGTCGAATAATAAATAAAGACACCCGTGTATACATGGCGATATTATATTTGTTAAGTTTTGTCTTGATTTTCTAAAAAGGAAAGAACACGACCAAATATAATTACATGTCTCGCCCAAATATAATTCTCAAAAAATTATTACATGAGTGACTAAAGTTCTACAACTGCGAGAGCCACAGCTACAAATAAATTCTCGAAGAAATTCACGCGCAAGTCAATGTCATATTTTTTTAATCTGATAAAGTTATTCCTTATACAGTTAACAAACGGAATGCTCGCAAGGACCACAGTTGTAATCACTCCAAGTATTGATGTCGTAAAATGAAAATTATTCACAAAGTTGCTCTATCGCTGCAGCCGCTGGCGCTTCGCTGGGTTTCTTAGCAAATTAGTTGCGGTCTTCGTTATTTGAGGATTACATTTAATTCTCGCCGTGGAGCAGACGCCGCAATGATTATAAATCGCTTATCAAAGAATTTCGCCTCGAGTTTGCGTAGCGATATTGGAAAACTTTGCGAACAGTTGCAATACGCGACTATTTCAACCATCAATCATCAAAAATCTTTATTACATTAAACGTGTATTTAAAGTAGCTTTGCATGATGTGTTTTGACACTCTATATAATTGACATTGTGTAAGTTTAATTATATTTGTTTTATGAAAATATCTGAGGGGCAGAGAGATTACTCACTGCTAACCGGTTCCTGCTTGCTAAAGATATGAGACATCAGCATACAATTTCAAAGCTACCACAGTTTTCGAGATGAGTTATAGACGTATTTTTGAAATTGAAAATCAGTTACAATCTAAATTGCAACATAACGCTAGTTCGTTAGACTTGCTCTCGACCGATGAATACATGAAATTATAACTAAGCGACACAAATTGGTGCAATCTTCTATCAAATACTAAAATTTCCACAAGTGTGCAGTATTAAAATGACGTACTTTCGTGGACAAAATTATTTAGATTTGCAAGTATACAGGCATAGGAAGCGACATAATTTTTTCCGTACCATAATATTATATTCTAGTACGAGTAGGTAGACCCACGCGCCCCTTTAATTTTTCGCGTCAAAAGAGAATATTTATGTGTAAATACTCAGACGAAGAGGAATAAGAAAGACGATTATGCCCCAATGATGTTGGCTATGCAAATAAAGCTGAGTGTGGCGCGGCTTCAATCTCAGCTCGACAAATACGACATTCGTTGAATTGTTGTCGGCTACGGTGCTGAATCTTTGTGTGCGAATAGTTTGGACGCGACAAATACATTGTAATTTTTATGTTTCACACGTACTCAAAGGGCGTATGTATATAATAACTGTTCTAAAGTTGCGTGAGTTGAAGAGCTTATAATGTTTACAGCCTCATTTTTTGGCGACAAGGGGAAACTTTTAGTAGATGCCGCAGTGTCTTGGTAGAGACACCGGGTTATACGATTTTTTCTGAACTAAAACCTCTCGGTTAAACCCCCTTTTGCGTTATCAAATAATCAAATCTATGTTTAAAAAATCTTTTTTTGGCCGAAGATTGACTGCTTCATTCACGCGTGGTTACTAAACGTTACCGGGCAAAATTCAAAGAACAATAAATGATCAAGTGCATAATCAACAGATGACGTGAAGCTATGGAAACTCCGTAACAATGGTACGGTGGTATCACTCTTTCAGTACACTAGAGTCCGTTTGAATCTCCTATCCACTTGCATCTGCAATATATTTCAGTATCCCAGTCGTATTTTATCTATCAACCCTGAAGCATCTGCTCTCACGACGTACGATATCCCTCTTTATATCTCGGATAGATTTTATGTGGGGCAGAGACGAATATCGGAATTTGTATGGTAATGCTACTATATTCTGTGCACTCTATCAACCATATGATACTGACGGAATTGAGTACCGCTGCCAGTTTTGGTATATGTGAAATGTTTGAGATGGATTTTATGTTTCTGAGAACTTCTTTTCCCTTTTACGTATATTTGGTCCATGTTTAAAGTCGATAAAACGCTGTGTCGGTGACATTACGTTTTGTTACGTTTTGTTAACATATTTATCCTTTATTCATGTACAAATTAAGAAAAAAGAAAATATTTTTACATGTTAGGACAAAGTTAAGTTGAGCTAAAATAAGTTGTAATAAATCTTAATTTTTTTTATAAGTTTAAATTTTACAGATTACTGAACATTGTACTTAAAGTAAAGTAACATCTGTTACATACCTACCTACTCCTACAAGCGTGCAAATAAATAATTCAGGGATTAATTATATATTATTAATAAATTAATAATTTAATACCGGATGTACTTTCCTGAAGATAAATAATTAATTGGTGGATTTGTCATGTTCCTTATCATACATAAAATATGTGGTTAAATTATTTTAATAAAATAAACATTTTTCGAAAATATGTTTATTTGTGACTTATATCATACTTAACATAATACTTGAGCAAGCTGTATCGCATGAGTATTTATTGGACCATAAGAATGTTATTCGGTCGTTCACCCTTTATCAAAACTAACTTAGATGGACTAAATTTGTAACTGCTACTGTTATTTCCATACTGCGGCGTCAGCTAATTGAAAGGGACGTCCAGAAATAGATGTTACTAGACACAAAGGAATATTATGTGTGAGGTGATTACTAATTTATCACTTAGTTATTTAAATAAACTGGCATAAACACCCACGTTTTAACCAAAGGTATCTTGCGATATGGACTAAAATTAAAGTTTATAATACCAAAATATGAGCACGATTTTAAATTCATGTCAGAAAAATGATTCTGAAAATTTAAGAATTAGCACCAAACATTCACCATTATTATTACATTAATTAAAACAATTAATTCACATACATTATTATTACATAAATTGAAACAGCCTCGGTAAACGGCAAATATCAGCAAAGTTAGATATACTGGTTTTTTTATACCATAAAGTTTTACGGTTACGTATCTATTATTTTTACAATTTCAGAAAAATTAAAGCTTACTAATAAAAATTAGTGAATTATCTATGTATATCATGTAGCAGTTGGTGGTGACATCCGGGTTTAAATAAAGAGAGTCTTTAGTAAAACGTAATTCTCTCTCCCTCTTTCTAAAAATGGACCGTGGAATAGAAGGAAATCTCGAAAAAGGTAGGTAAAGAAATATCCATCTTTGTAGACAGGTGGTTAGATGTCTGCGCTGCCACGACCAACCATTCAATAGGTTTCTCTGTTCTGGACCGTCGAGCTACCTTTAGTTATGTACATATGCACTAAAATGTATTTGTTTAGTTTTTTTTACTATATTGTGTATTACTGGTGTGCAATAAAGACGATTTGTATTGTATTGTATTGTATATTTTGCAACTACATTTTATTCGAACGTACGTTATCTATCGGCTACGTCTGTCATTGTTGAACGAGATATGGCTATACTAGACAAATATTGGATTTTGCACTAGCCAAACAATTTTTATTGTTTTAAAGTAAATACAAACAATATTTTTTACAAATTCACACATAATGTGAACATTAACAGAGTTCTTCGGACAACCCGTTCGTGACGCACTCCAAAGACACGACCACTTAACATCAGGCGTGTAGCTGTTTTTCTGCCAGTGTATTAAAAAAAGCCAAAAAAATAAACATCCCCTTGTAACATTGATCCTTGTCCGCATAAGATCTTCATTCCGACGAATCTTAAGAACCGGGAACGTCAAGGGTTCAATTTGTGGTCGAAATAACGAATCCCAAAAAGATATACAAGGTAACAAATTGCCAATAAAAAGCTAACAAAATGCTGTGGGTAAGCATTTCGGTCAAAGCTGTAAATCCGTGGGCGGGGGCAATAAATCCGGGCAAAAATATCGAAAGCCGTGTAATACAGTTAGACTCAGATTGTGCCCGGATGAGGACCGCAGGGAGCCATGTTGGAAACGCTTTAACCCTATCGATGTTGTCGACGTGGATAATATTACTTATTAGCAAAACTGCAATCAAGTAAAGACATGTCTTTTCATATTAGAAACATAATGCATCAAATGCCTTATCCGTTTTAATATCTTATATATGAAAACCTTCTTAAGCATTAAGAATACCGAAATACCACTCAAAAATGAATTAGTTTTTATGGTAATTACTACTGGGAAGTTTTCTTGAGCTGAAAGGGCATATTCAGTTGCTGTTTACGGTCATAATTTGATGGCTGTATCAAATACTGAGGTTTTGCCTATCCATCTTTTTTCTGTAATCTTATTGGAAAAGTGCTGAGAACATTCTAGATTCGTGTACAGTCTTATGTCATATATTCGTTTTGTTTTACCTTTATGACACGTATTTGATACATTTTTACTTGTATTTTCGATATTGGTAAGTAAAGGGTTAAGTAAGTTAATCTGAATATTAGAGCGCTAGACGATTCGACCTTTCACTATGCGGTTAGATTGGACAAGATATTACTTCATTGTTTGTTTTGAATGTGTATGCAACGTGCGTGAATCAGTTTGATTGTTCTGAAAATAACACGCTTCGGTAATATTTCACGTTTCGCTAAACTTTATTTTTGCACTCTTTTTTCTGATTACAAGTTCGTATCGGGGTAGCCACGACTTAAAAAAAGGAGTAATGTGGAGGCTTTTATTTCTGCCTTATTACTCAGTAAGCGTTGACATTATGGTCTGTATTGTATTAAAATCTATTCCACACTGTCTTATTCATTGTCCGGCAGAAAATATGTATATCAATATATTACAATTTTATACATGTAACAAAGTTATTATTCATCATGTTTCTGCGCTTTCAGGCGAAGGCAGGCCAGGAGAAAAAAGCCGGTAGAATAACGCTTTAAATAATCTTTAAAAAAAATCGCCAAGTTGCAGCAATGCCTATCGTGCGTATGTATGTGTGTTAAAGGCCCAATGCAGTTTTCTTACAAATTGCAAGCTATAATTATTACACGAGGCATGTATGTATAGCCCGATAATTTTATTTAAAAGCCATGCCTTTTTATCCTTTAAATAATCCTTGGTTTTGTAATAAGCTGGATTAGTATAAAAAACGAATTAAAAAAAGCTGAGTAAATATTTACCACAAAATGTTTAAATATCTCCGCTATCTCATTACAATAAATGATTGAAAATGTTTACGATATTTATTTTATTTTTCCTCATTTCGTCCTTCTTATTCTGACCTAAATCTTCGACGTTATTTCGTAACGGTATTGATGCTTGCGATTTGATTCGAGAGCAACGTAATCACAATGGAGATATCTGATAGCTGTGCACTTATTTAAATTTTTTACTTTAGTTGTAGGAATAACAAACTGGCAAGCCGCCGCGTTTTTTAGTTCTTGAATAGTGTTTTTGTGCAGCTGTTTGAGTAGATATCACAATAATATAACTCCATATTTTGTCATAAGCAACGTTGCTGGAGATTCGTTTTGTTATTGGAGTGAAACGACCTGCCAGTGTTTACGTTGTTCAACAGATATTACCACTCAAAAGCCATGCTGAATAGGCTTATTCTAGGCATGCATTGTTCACTATCATATATGCAATCTCCCAATTAGGTGTAATCGTATCCAAACGCTTATAGTATAAAAATATCTTCAAAGAATTGAAATTAAACAGTCCAGCTAACAATTTTGCCAAACTTAATAAGCAAACGATTTGATTTACTTGTGCATAATGTTTTCGAAATGTCTTTGCTGTAAATGCATTGATATGAGAATATTGTAGAGCGTTACACGCACCTTACAGTCGTTAAATTATTAGATTTAGTTACGACATACATAGTACTGGACTAGATTTGTAACAAACGAAAAATAGTAGATAACATATTTTTTTCTTTATATCAATTATCTTAATTTTCTTAACTTGTATACTAACTAATTACAGACATCTAATTACTATTATGACTACAATCACTACCACTACGAGACTAATTACATCCATTCAGAGATTATATGTATATGATGAAGCGAAAATACTTAATCTTAAAATACTTATTACTTTTCAACATTTTATTTGAAACTAGCTGTTGCCGCGGCTTCGCC